>JXOV01011965.1:0-15825 GCA_001014945.1 Clogmia albipunctata
TTTTCCCACACGTTGTTTAAATAACTTTTAATTGTTTAATATGGAAAAATTCCCAAATAATTCAACTTTTATCTATGATAAATTAATCAAATTAATAACAGACACAAATTGAAATCGTTTACAGGAAACCTGCATTAAACAAATTTGAATAAAAAACACCTCTGCATTTTATTAAGCCTTGTATTAAAAAAATATATGGGTTCGATTAAATCCATATGCAACGTGGAGGCAGATGTTGGGATTGTCCTCGGGGAGATGGCCAGACATGTGTGGAGGCGACCGGGAACACCTGTACGAGTGCATGGGGATAAATTAAATCCATCAAATCAATATCTTCAATCTTCATATTTTCGTTACAAATCCGCATCCTTCGCCTTGGAAGCAGGCGGGACAGACGGATTTTCTTTTGAAACCCCACATAATTTGGCCATGGATGGGTTCTTACATTGAAAATCGGATTATTTTGAAACTGCCGCCGCCACAACCAGATGAGAGCTCTCAGTCCACATTTGGAGACGGGCCCAAATGGAGATTAAACCCCATTTGACAAAAACGACAAAGATGATGACATTATTTATGAAAGAAGCCACCGCACTGGGATCAGATAAATGCCATAAAATGACTCCATTGTTTCTTATTTCTCTGATTTTTCAATATTCCAGTGCTTAGAACGAGAGAGAGGGAATGGGGGGCAGAGATGTGATGCATCTTATTGGACAAATTAAACCCAAATTATATGTAAAAGACAAATACTTATTTGAAATTTAAATTTATCTCCCTCTTTTTAGTCGTTTTCGTGCTTTTGATTCCCTCGTTTTTAATTGAATCGATTAATGGTCTTGTTCTTCTTGTCCAATTTTCCTCTCCATTAATGGCTCTGTTATTCTAATTGGACATTTCTCCGCTGAATAGAGTTGTCAACCTGCTTAATTTCAATTTAGGCGGCTTTTTATTGTGAACATTTTAATTAAAACAAATATTGGATTTGTAGTAAATTACGAACTGCAGAAAATATTATAATATATTTAACGAAATAATTTATTATAATTGTACGAAATTATATTGTTTTCACCGATTTAATAGAACGAAAAAATGTTAATTTTAATAATATCATTTGGCTTTAATATAAAAATAACATTTAAGGCCAACTGATTGTATTTTCATTTTTACTTTCTCTTTATAATTAAAAATTTCAATAAATAAGTGTTTTATGTAAACAGACAGGTAAAATCATTATATAAGATAAGTGATTATTAAACACGAGCGAATCGAGTGCCTTAAAGAAGGCCTGAGTGTTTAATAATGCTTATCGACCGTTTTTTATACCAGATTTGGTGCAATTTTAAATAAATTAACACAAAAATCTTAAAAATTCTTCAAATTTCTGCAAAAAATACATGGTGCGGCCTCTATGATAAACTACAAATAAATGTAGTTCATGAGTTCTCCGATAAGTGGCTAATTATTAAAAATACCCTAACAAATATTTCAAAATGTTATAATTAAAGCAAACAAATATTATTTCGACTGTATGGTATTAAAACTATGTATTTAAGTCTATAATTTAATAATAAGAGTAAAAAATTATATTATATTTAACTAATTATCATCAAAACTGATATGAATTTTAAATATCTAAGTTGCTTTTTAATACCCTATGTATTATGATTTTTTTGTAAACCCAAAATAATGTTATTATCTTATAGATTTTTCAATCAAATTTTTAATTAGAGTATTTTACAAAATTTCAAGTTTTCAATAATTCTTAGTTCACAATCCATAGTTTTCACTAAAAATTTATTTGAATCGTTAAAATTCTGTTGAAAAATATTATTATAACAGTAGGTATATAAAATATTTAATATTTTTCAATTTCAACCACTTAGAAGGACAATGATATTGTTATCCTCTTAAACCCATTTAAAATAGAAGAACCCTAACATTTGTATGAAATTGTTAAGGGCTTAGGGCATCCCTCTTGCGGGCTTAGGTCTAATATAAAAGCCAAAATCCTGGAGTTGGTACGGTCCCTTAGGTCCTACCCTAGCCATACCTATGAATATAACTGTCACTGCAAATTAGATTATAATTTTATTATATTCCATAGCCAGGATTTTACAATAGTTATTATTGCAATTCCGTATGTAAATTCCGTTTTGTCATCAATCTCATCACGTAAAATTAAAAAAAGGACCCTATATGACAAAATGAGGCACTTTACATACGGAGTTGTAAAAAATATAAATTTAAATAATATTGTATCGTAAAGATTTAATATTGTTTTAAAGATTCCATTGACAAAACCATTATCAGCACCGAAGTAGTAATCTGTGCTACAAGGCTGTATAATATTGTTTTCTATTGACACAAGTGTGAAAAATCAATGGATTTTGCATCCAAGCTTGATATCATTTGTTTGTAATGCTCTTTAAAAAACACTTACAAATTTTGACTTTGTGATAAATTTACTCGGTGACTTTTTCATTAGTGAAAACATTCGCACTTAATTAAATTAAAATCCATGAAAATGAAACTAATTTTCAATATTGGATTGCAAAAGAGAAATTCCATATAGGGCCATAATTTAATGTAATTTATGACAACCCTACCTTTTCCACTCAATCAATTTTTCGATCGAGGAAAGGTGGCTGGAATCTCTTAATTCTCCGGAGAATCGGTGGTAAATTGGAAATTGATAAAAACACCCAATAACATCCTTTTAATTAATTATCCTCATTGGAAACAGAATGTCATGGACCGATAAATTGGAACAAATTTGATCCCAGTCAGTCCAGTTTGAATTTCAAAGAGATGTTGGTTACCGACTATCCCTCTCTTTCTGTCTATCTCTCGTCTAATCTCGAATTAATTCAGTTTTCCGATTCGATCCGTCAACCTGGAAACACTTCTGGATACACACACCAAAAGAAAAAGAAACGGCGAGGAGATTATTGGACTCCCCCGACAAAAAATTATTGAATCGAAAGGAAGATTAATCGATGCTGGGCCAAGCTGATCCAAATCAGAGGAGACGGCGCGGTAATTTTATTAAATTAGAGCAAAGCCCGGCGAGATGAAGAGTGTGCGATTTGCCACCAAACACCCCCCACAGAGGCCAACTTCTTCGTCTGATCTCGCAGCACAGCTCAGCAGACAGACCGGGGAGCATCCATGCTGGGCCGTCCAATTTCCTTCCACCCAGATCCAATTCGAAGCCGTTGCCGCCGACTCAAATTATTTTCAATTGCTGATTGTTTATTTTTTCGGTGATCAATCCGGTAATGACGGACGCGACCAGACGCGGAATCTGATCTGTGCTTGGTGGCTGGATGCCCAGCCCGACAAGACGTGATCCGTTGCTTCTTGAAAGTGTATTTAAACTTGAAGCTTTCGGGGCATCTGTCCGAAAATAAGTGTAACATTTTTTCATTGAATTAATACATAGTACTATTTGGAATCTTGAAGAAATTACATTTATAATATTATTATAATCATTATAACAAATAAAAAATCATTTATTTGAATTATTAGACTAAAAATTTTAAATAAGAATTTTATTTTTTTTTAGTAAAATTGAATTTGAAATAATTCTGGTGATATTATTTGAGAAAATGCCATAAATTAATTAAAAGTTGGTTAAGTTGGTAATGGCAAAATGTGTATCTGGAATATTATATTTTTTACACTTTCGTATCAAAAGGTTAGCTTTTCGACATCGATTTGAGTTACATAATGTTTCACTTTTGTACACTAGTGAAATTTTTTTGAATTTTTATTTCACTAGTAAAAGAGTCATAATCGAGGAACAAGTTTGCTTCAAAGTGGCGCCAAACAGTTTGAGGAAAAAATTGTACAATTTTTAATTCAGGCCGTTATAACGGTCAAATAGTATTCGAAAACCGTTTAACTAAAGACCGTGAGTTTTTATGGAAAGTGAAATAAAAATTATGTCTTGCCCGGGTGCAAAATCTGTTTGTGTAATTCCGTATTGAATAGTAGCCTCTTTTCATCCTCATTCTGTAACGGTTTACTTTACATCACGGATTGCGGAAATATTTTAAAATTTTCATGCAAAGTAGTCACCAATTTAATGAAATTACGTATTGTTGTCATCCCCACCCAATCTCAACAATTTTATTATTAAAAAATTTAATTTGCAAAATTTCGTTGTCAGTATTGCCATCTCATTTTAATACACTTTATCGACTGTAATTTTAAATTTAAATATTTTGTTAGAGAGTCTAGCTCTCTCCAATCAATTCAGATTTATTTAAGTAGTGGTTCTCCCTCTAATATGATAGTCTGTTCCACAATTTAAAAAAAACCGCTGCGAACGTTATTATTAGTAATTATCGATTAACTGGTATTTTTTCAGAATTACACAAAATACCGTTCAATACACATGTGAAATAGGTTATTACAGCACTTGTATCCAAATTGTACTATTTTAACGGCTCTTATTTAATACTCATTCCCTCGTAAAAAAACGTCTAACTTAACACCCTTGTAGCGCAATTAACTATTGTATATTTTCTTAAAAGTTTGTTCCAATTTTCAGATATTAAAATCGGATCATTTTTTTTTTATCAAAAACGGGATCTTATATGTACTTTCTTAAAAAATTGATACTGAGAACATTGGAAAGGGTCATGTCGATGTGGCATTAATGTTTAAAAAGATTTAATATAGTAATAAATCAAACACGAATTCTCGGACAATGTCAGTGAATTGCGTGGAAAGTGAAATAAATCCGATGTGGCTGGTCATTATTATCCATGAGCATCAGTTTCTCTCGCACCTGAGGATCTGCCTCCAATTGAACCCCATGCCGGGTTGAATCCAATGTCAAAAATCAAACGCTCGAAAATTGTTCTTTATTGTCCAGTCAAAATTGAATTTAATTCTAAGGGAATTATTTCACTTTTTCGACTCCTTTGCCTTCGCCCACAGATCGCGCAGTTCATTCATTGTGCGGCTGATCAGCATTGGAAGAGCCCTCGGGACGAATTTTCGCCTTAAAAAAGTGGACGATCATGTTTGGCTGAGGTCGAATCCATCATCCGGATAAGAATGGACCCGAGGCGAGGCGGGTGTGAAATTGGAAGTGTTTTTTACAGCTGAGTCCATCTTACTCTCTTCGATCGAACGGAAACTCCGAACGGATTTAATCAACTGCATGTGGCGATCTAAATGATCACTTTTTTGTTCGCATTGTGATCGCTTTGAACTTTTTTTTGCTCCACTTTTATTACAATTTTAAATTAGAAACACCACCAACCGACAATTGCGAACAGCTTGTGCACCAAAAAATTAGCGAAATGTTCGGCCAATTATTCGAGTTTGATTTTTGCCATTACATGTGGTTTCTTTTTTGTTTCTAAACTGAAACATTGGCAAATAATAATACACGTGTTTAGTTAATTGACATTTAAACAAAACGATTTATATTGAGAATCTGCACAAGAAATAATATTTTCTTAGTTATAAGTACTTTCTCTTCAACTGTGGGGTTTTAAACAAAAACTTTAAAAAATTCTTATTGGATTTCAAATGAAAATAGTGTCCAACTTACTTGTTGCGAATATTCGACCTCCCAAGTTTCAATCGCGTTATTTGTTTGTACCTCTTAATTATACTATATATTGGTATTGATTCTGTATTCTTAAATAAAGAATTATCAAAAATACATAATATTAATAATTGATATAACATAAAAATAATAGTTATTTAAGTAACTTGGGGATAATGGACCATAATTTAACACGTGTGCAATCCCAGATAACGAATGAAATGAGTTTTCTAAAAGATACAAGTGGTGTTTACTTGTTAGTTTTTCTAACCAGTTTTGTTTACAAAAATAGCTTATTTAATAGTTATTTCATTTTCTCCCAAAATACGAAATTTTCATATGATAATAATAATGATCCCAAAATACGAAGTTAATAATAAGAAGTCATCCTTGTACTAAATTAAGGTCTAAATATGTACATTCCATACAATTAAGTGAAGTAGATGTCGGTTTCAAGTTTTTAATAAATCACGGATATAACCGTGAAAACACTGATCTTTAACCACATTTAGAAGTCAGAACCAACATTTAAAAAAACTGTACTTTTGTCATTTAATGAGAAAAATTTCAAATTGATTAATAATTCATAGCCTACTTTATGGTAGAACATGAAAAGAATCAAAATATATTTTCTCTTTAAGAAACTAACATTTAAAAAAAAATTATAGTTGAATTATGCTACAAAGTATTAATTTGTATATTAATACCATTTCTGATTGTCTGCGGATATCGAATAATGTATAAGTAAACACCGTGTGGTTATAATAGTTATTTATACAACAAAGTCGATAAGATAGGGCATTATTAAACACAAGGGTTGCTTTAAACCACGAGTGTAGCGAGTGCCTTAAAGTAAGTCCTAGTATTTAATAATGTTTATGGACCGTGTTTTATACAAAAATTTATGCATTTTTAAATGAATTAACACAAAAATAATAATAATTTAAAATTCTTCGAATTACTGTGAAAATACATGTTGCGCCCTCTATGATAAACCACAAGAATACGTAGTTCATAAGTTCTCCGATAGATGGCTTATTTTATTTTACACTAACAAATCATAGTGAAACCACGCCCAACGAAANTTATGCATTTTTAAATGAATTAACACAAAATCTTAAAAATTCTTTAAATTTTTAAATTAATTTGTTCTAATTTAAATTTAAACCATCCGGTAAAACAGACAAAACACACAAATACATCCGCAAATACAGTTAAACCTTACATAACAAAGTTAACGTACATATAAATTTGATTAATTTCTTTCACGGAGGTCACACATTAATAATAAAGAAAAAGCACCTTTGCTATAATAACGATTTTGACAGAACAATTTTTTGTGTCATTATATCAATTTTAAGCTACAAAAATGCATAAAGAAATTTATAGAGGAAACATTGGCTACTAAATTTTTTCAATTTAAAAAAAATAATTTATACTTTTAGAATGGTTTTCACTTATACTTATCTGTTTTAAAAGCACTGCACAGACTATAAAAGTTTAAAAATATAATCCTTATGTTATAAGACTAAACTCATAAAACTTATCAAAGGCAATTTTTTAATTTCATTCTTAATGAAAGAAAACAGCTAATTGTTTGAATAAAAAAGCTTTAATACCATTTAGTCATTATAGAATAGAAGAATTATATAATAACTTAGAAGATGCTTTTAATGTTATGATATACTATATCTTTAAAAATAATAAATATTCTTTAAATTACTTATTTTTCCAAAACAAACCAACTGATGTTTGTATACGAAAACGTCCAAAACCAAATATATTGTGACGGCGCATATCAAATGACAGTTTTTGCGGCGACTTCTTCCCAGCTCTATTCGAATCCCGTAGTATCTCTTCAGGCCCCTCGACTAGGAATGCGTCGAATAAGCATCTTTCATTTTTGCAAAGCGCAATCAGCGCTAATTTGTTTTATTTATATACTTTCTTTTTCTCGAAAATTCAATGGAATGAGGTTGTACAGTCCAGTAAAAGTTTAACAACAACAAAAACTATCTTTTGTGAAAAGTTAGCTGGATATACACTGGAGTCCTCTTTTTCCATGATAGTGTGAATTGATAACAGAAACATTTGAACTAAATTTAATTCTTATAATTCTTCATTTTAAACTCTTCCAACATACATGACATCAACAACATATATAAACCCTAAGCCTACAAAAACACTTAATTCCTCCCCATCCTCATTTCCTTTAAGGAGAAGACCGACACGTGATTGAATGTAGCTAACGATTGACTTACCGCCCATTGTTTGTTTTCTAAAATTTAAACTGAGCACACACCCTTGTGCCGTTGGGTGGCAATCATGGAACAGGAACCTGACACTAATTTGACCTGTTGTCGACTTTCGTTGATCCATCAAAGCCAGAAACAATCGCACGTTGTTGAATGGCGGGGGAGCAAGAAGAAACGAGCGAATCAGACCACCTCTTTAATAAAATCCGCATTCCGGGCCCTGTCACGGCAACACCATGTCACAACCCACCCCTTCTATTAGCACAAATCAAAGCGGAATAGAGGATAGAGAACCACAACCACCTTTTCACACCAAACAAACGCTTTAATTTATGACAAACAATCAATGGATTGACAGAATCAGAAATTCATTGCGTCGCTGGCGTCGAGTCCACGGCAGCAGGAGTCTGTTGTTTGGCCGCACTGTTTTCGGACTGCGACTCCTCTTCCTCCTCGGCGGCCTCCTCCTCCTCTTCATCGTCATAGTCGTTGTAATTGACTGCGAAAATATGCAAAAATTCCAATTTTCCACAGACAAAAGAATTCAATTAACTCACGTTTAAACTTTTCCGGATTCCGATTCGCCTTGATTTTGTCCACAGCTCGGAAGTAGTCCACTTTGGCCTGGTTACATGACGCTTTCATCGCGGCATTCCTCGACTGACGGAGCTCCTCAGTATCCTCTTCAACCTTCTGTGCCGTCTTTGTCTTCAGCTTCATCTCCCTCAATTTGGCCTCAAGGATCTTCTCCCGCTTACTCTCTCGCTCCAACATCGCGGTGAATAATGGTTTGTCATTCTTCGCAGAATATGTCATATTTTCAGACACTTCCAACAAGTACATAGCTCCCTTCTGACTCCCAACGCTTATCAAATTCCCGCATTCGTGGGCTCGAATGCAACGAATCGGATCATCACAGACTTTGATACTCAAAACGGGATCGTTCTGCTGTTGGAGCAAATCCCAAGCATCCAAAACTCCGTCCATTCGACTTATGTAGAACATGGAAACTCTGAATTCATAGAACATTTATTCCAAAAATGTATTAATATGAAATGAAATATATTTTTACTTTTTTGCAAAATTTATTATTCATTTCTATATAATTGAAGTAAAAAGTTGTACTAAACTATTAAGATAAAACAAGGCCACATTTTAAAGAAAAAAGTCAAAATGCCTTCCGTTTTTTTCTTCTTTTCTGCCATTATTTTTAAATGTGTTTGTGACTTCATATTTTATACAAGTTTCATCGATCAATTCCAAATCAATCTTAGTAACAAACTTGCTTCATTCACAGAACTGAGAAATAGTACACATTTGTTTACAACAAAATTTAGTCTCATTTTATCGAATTGAAATTTTGTCCTTCAAATACGATTGAATCAGGAAGCTGAAGATGTATCCTCAATAAAGTTATGGCAAATTATCAGATTTTTTAGTGAACCTTCTTTAAATTTGAGTTTTAACCAAATTTTAGTTTAAAACTATTGTTTTGTATAATAGTATTTGTGCTGTGTAAAAATAAAAATATAAAATCAGCAAATTTTTGCCGATTCTTCTTCATGGTTTTGCCCAAATATTGAATGTTTAAAATCTTTGTCATTTTTGTAAAGATAACCACTATTGTTCGAGCTATTCACAGTAAAAATAGTTATTTGAGCTTAAAGGCAAGGGTGTGAAATGATTCTTTTTTAAGTAGAAAAACAATTAAAAAAGCATTTGCCATTATAACGGTCTCTATTTGAACGGATATTGGTCTCTGAATTACCGTTATAACAGCCTAGATTAAAAATTTCGCCAAAATTTCGACATTGAAACAAATTTGTTGACATTTTTTTCACTAGTGAAATAAAAATTTAAATTTTTCACTGGTGCGATAATTACGAAACTTAAATCGATGTCGGTATGTTTACTTTTTGATACGAAAGTGCATAAAATATTTCTACATTTGTCTCTCTCAATAATACAATTTTGCCAGTTTTGAGCTATTTTTTGCGAAATATGAAGTAATGAATAAGAAGACAACCCAGTACTAGATTAAAGTCTAAACACATATAATGAAGGAAAGAAGTCTTCGGTTTGAATTTTTCGATATATCACGCAAATAGAGTACCTTAAACTGCAACTAATATACTCGTGATAGCACTCAGCATTTTAACCACTTTTAGAAGCAAGAAATAATATTTAACTCAACTTTACTTATTGTCATTTAATTTGAAAAAAATTAAATTGATTAATTAATCATAATTTACTTTATTGTAAAGGCATGACAAAAGTCAAAATATATTTTAATTCTTAGCTACTAAGTTTGAAAATTATAGTTTTTAGTAGATGCATTTTTGTACAAAGTACTAATTTTGTGTAATTACACAATTTGTAATTGTCTGCGGGTATTGAATTACACTTTATTCAATACTGTACGTTTATGAAACAATTTATAGAGGAAGCATTGGCTACTAAAATGTAAACATTTTTCAATAGAATTCTATTATTACATTTTTAAATGACGTATATGGCCAGTGTGTATTGATCACCGATTCCTAATAAAAAGCTTATCAATAGTATTTAAAGCACCATTTTCAGCACTTCTATAAAAATTAACACAAAAATCTTAAAAACATTTGATTTATCAAAAGACTCGTAATATAACTCTATCCAATCTATAACAATTATATTGTTGTTTCTTTCCCACCAAGAGGTGATGCAGAAGATTGTTATCTCTTATATCATTCTCATCTAATCACACAAAATCAAGATTGGAACAAAAATATCTATCAACACAATATAACCAATAATAACTAATATTTATTCCGTCATAAAACCGATTCTAAGATTGAGTGGTAACCCATTCGCCTCCTCGGAGGTTTGGGGAAAATCCTTGGCGTGTCAGATTTACTAGCTACGTTTGCAGACAGTCTAGGTGCCATTAATAGACTACTAATTCAATAAAAAACATAGTCAATGAAAAGTCAAAAGCCGTTGGTTGCCCACTTTTTCTGCTATAAAAAAATCTTCAGCAAAAAGTTTATTCAAATAATCTTCATACTCACTTTGTCGAACTCCATTCCCCAGCAGTTAACATAGAAGAGTGATTTTTTGTCCAAATAATGGCACTTTCTCTACAGTCTTCCGACCAAATCCTCGCCGTCCAATCACCCACTGTTAAGAAGTTCTTCACAAACGCCGGATTCCTGGCAACAGTGTAAATTGGTCCTAAATGGCATATAATCTATTGAAAATCCAAAGAAAAACATCCAATTAGTCTTCCATGATAATTCCAATAACCTCCAAATTACTCTTGTATTAATCTTCTCATTGGGACTTTTCCCTTTCCGGTTACAGCTAAAAAGCATCCCTTGTTCGGTGCCGCACATAAATCTTAATATTTGCAATTTGAAATTAAAATGTTTAAAGGAAAGTGATTGAAATATAAGGAATGATCTTCATACCTGGTGGGGATAGTCGTTTCGTATTCGAGAACGCTTACCCCGCACGATCTCTCCAAAACCTGATCATCAGTCTTAATGGGATCCATCAAAAGGCGGTCAATTGGCTCGTTCAACTTGCGCGTGTCCCACCACACGACCTGGCCATCCGATGAACCCGAAAAGAACTCCGATCCACTTTTCGAATTGATCCACAGCACCGAATTCACGGGATCTCGATGACAGACTTCGCGATCACTGATCGCCACCGGTGTCCGTTGAGCTCTGGTGTCCCACGCCGCCACTTGACCCGAGTACAAGCCGCTGACCAGGCTGGTCGAATCCTTTTGATTGTATTCCAGGCAGAGAATGGAACTGGGTGGTTCCAAAACCAACATTGGAGTGTTTGGATTCTCAATCTCCCAAATGTAAGAGTCCTTTGACTGTCCCGTGGAATCCTCCTGGAAGTTCATGTTGCAGTGGGATATTCCCATCTTTGTGCCATCCGGAGACCACGATAAATGTGTTACAGGACGCTAAAATAATATCAAAGAACATTCCTTTAATTAATTGCAAAAAACCCTAAAGGGGAGGAATTATTTTTCTAATGAATCTGAATTTCGGTTACTGGTATTGCACTCGGGTCTCGGTAGACGTTCACTGTCCTGGAACTACACTTTTCGTGCAGAGTAGCCTCCTCCACGTCGTCGAAATAATTCTCGTAAATATTTACAGCGTTGTTCTGGAAGATGTAGTGCTCCATCGGCTGAAATATTCACAAAAATAATGTTTTCTGTGAATTCAATGAGGTTTTTAAAGATTATTTTCAAAATACAAAACCGCATTTTCTGTAAACAAAATTCAAAAGGTTAATCCAGTAAGCAGCATCCGGTATTGTAATCCCTTGTCCTAAAATTATTGAATAGCAAATTAAAAAAGCCAAACTTTTAAGTATTAATATAGTTAACTCAATAAAATAATGAAAATTAAAAAAAAACTTTTCCAATTTTGGAGTAATTTCAAATTTTTGGACATAACATAAAAATTTCCTCAAGACATGCCAGGATGGTATTTGGACCGAAGAGAACTATCGGTCAAAGGTCTGTCTTGTTTTGGGAGAATTGTCCGACATTTTCTTTCACCAAAGAAAGTGTGAAACCTATAAAGATGGAAATTGTTTATTGTCTTCGTCCTGCATTGGCAGTTTTGACCGATTTATTGTCTACAACTTGTTTTTAAAAATTTAAATAGAGCAAGAATTAAAGTCGCAGCGGCTGAGGGAAATTTACAGCGATATCCTAAATACCGTAATTTTTGTCGCTAAACAGACCAATCGCGAGCCTAGAATGGCAATATAACACCTTTCATTGTTCGGTAACTTAATCTGTTTTTACGACCCTTGTCAAGCCTTCGTTAGCTTTTTGAGCCGATTTCTAAAGGTGTAAACTGAATTTTCACGAATTTCTCCCAAAGAACAACATTTAATAATAATAATTCAAGGGAGCGAATGAACAACACCGAATTGCCCTTCTAGGCCTCTAAAAATCAAAAAATCATAGCGACTTTAATACTTGCTACTATTTTAATATTAAAAATCGCAGTCGATTGCAAATAAAGACCAGATTCCACAGACAATTTAGTTATCTAATTATTACAATTAATCGTCCATGACCTCCGTAAACGAAATTCATCAATTTATATGATAGTTTCCAGTATCAAAGTTTAACTGTAAAATATTGACGAACTTTGACGAATATTGACGAACATTATCAGACACTATCAGATAAATAATAGAATTTTTACCGAAGAAATCCAAAGCGATTACCAATAAAGATTCTCTAAATTCAGTAATCGGTGCAATGAAACAAAAGTTAAACGAAATTGCGAAACAGGTAGACTGGCTCATTTGAATTTATTCAAATACGATTATGTTTTATCTCTTTCCCACATCACACCAGATATATTTTATAAGCAACAAAGGCAGATATAGAAATATTGGTGTGCAATAGAGCAACATGTATTTTTACAAAATAACTATTTTCGTTTCTAGACGGTTTAAGTTTCGCTTCCTTCGAGAAAACTGAATTAACGTCGAGAAACGAATGCTATTTTCCAATTTTCATTTGTAAAATAGCACAAAAACTAATTAAATATTTATATGGGAAACGTAAATTGACTAGTTTTGGAATGAAATAAAATTGGCACTCGATGATAATTTTTCAAGATTGTGAAATTTACTTTTAATGCAAATTTTGGCTTTAGATTAGATTTGACGAATGATTTTTTAAGATTATTTTTTTAATTTGATTAAAAATACATACAATTTTGTATAAAATACGATCATAAGCATTATTAACCACTCGGGTCTTCTTTAAGTCACCACTCGGTACGCTTAAAACTATCCTTGTGACCAGATCCGGGTTTATTATATTGCAAAGGATATTACTGTTGTTGCTTTTCTGACACTGATTCTCAAATTGAAATAACACAACAATGACATGCTGATTTAGAATCCTTCTCATAAAAAGTGAATATTATTGTACAGCAAATCGAATAATTTAATTGCAATGAGATTATTCAATTGTCATAAATTGCCTTATTCAATTAGTTTCTATTTAAAATTCTCCAGACACGATCGCCATAAATAAGTCTTAAATAATTTAATAAAAAAAAAAATAAATTTCCCTTTCAATTCCTATAAGGAACATGGGGGGTCTCAACCTCAACCAACGGGTTTCCGACATTTCGGTGACTTTGTTTTCAGTGTATTATTAGTCAATTAATAGCACCTAGACCAGTTGAAAAAGGATCCAGTCAATCCTACCCGCCCAGGGATCGAACCCTTGACTCCGAAGAGGCAGCCGGATGCGTTAGCACATCGGCCACGAGACAGATATAATAATTTAATAAAGCAGAAATTAAATTATTAGGATTGTCGATGGAATCAGAAAAGCGAAAAATGGCACATCACTGCATCGCGTCTCAGTCCTCCTCCCCAATTAGTCGGTAATTGTTTGTCGCATGTCAACCCTTTCGTTCGTTCGTCCTTTCTTTCATTCATTACTTAAAAAACGATAAAAACGAGGAGCTTGTCGTCACGCGTTGTCTCTTTTGAATGTCTAATTAAGCGCTTTTGCCTCCCTTCTCCTCCTCCTCTCACTCTCTATCTCCCTTCCATCCATTCTATGGCAAAAAACAAATGCAAAAATATTGACAAAACAACGGGATTTTCGGTTAGATAATGGAAAAGCAGAGCTCAATTGAAACCTTTGTCAATCCCATGACTTGATTTATATACGATTCGTCCTTTTCGATTTTCCTTCGGTATCGAACGGTTTGTTCTGGATCGGCCAGATTGATATCCTTAGGCCAGCCTCCTTCCGTGTGATTCACCCCCTTGTGCTCGAAAGTGGCTCGATCTGTGTTCGCTTCACTCGCGGAGATTTGACGACTTTTCTGCGTCCACTGTTCCACTGGATTTTTGAGAATGTACTCCTTGAAGAGTCCTCGGTTAGGAGGCTCTGTGAACACGATCTCATTCTTGTCCGAAAAGTGGTACTGCCTCCCGAAATTCCGTCTCTCCTTCTGATAAACGTACTGAATCTCCGTTGCCGACATTTTTCACTCGAAACTTTTGAAAGTAAAAAACTCCACCGAACCGATCTGAACGCCGCTCTCCGACTGGCTCAACCCTTTCACAAGGACTGTGTACTATACCCATCACCAGATTAGATTATTACCCAACCGACAACTGACGACAGTCGCGATGTCGTGGAAAATTGTTTTCGAGTCGAGCCCTCTTCCATTCATGAAATTTCTCTGTCTCTGTCCCAAAATAATTCCACTGTTTTCCGTATTTTTGCAACATTCCGCCTTGTTTCTGCTATTTGCCTATTTACCAGTGTTTATAGCCGGAAAATTAATGGCACTACGGCCAGGGTTGTTGAATACTTTTCATTTGGATACTGAAAAATGAATGAAAGTACAATCGAAAATATGGAAATTGACTGAAAGTATTCGCAAATGACAGAAATGCATGTGCGAAAACGAGTATCCAGGTCGATCTGTCGATCACTATGCCAAACTACTGATTGATTGCCAGTTAGGCTGCATATTGGGTTAAAGAATTAAGGGTATTGGAATTTATAAGCCAAAAGTCTATACCTGTCTCCTAGGCAATGGGATTGTTCAACTTGTATTAGTGTTCAACAGGTTTTTATTATTTAAGGAGGTATGGGGATGGGTTATCAAATGTAGAAAACTCGAGCTGCTGGCAATAAAGTATTCAAAAATTATTCCTAGGACCTAATTTGTATATACTCGTAGTAATTAATAGAAAACTAATGATTTTTAGAATTTATAAAATGGGTGTTATACGCTGGTCACACCGAAAAGTCAGCTGGTTTATTGCTCGTCGACGATCCTTCCCAATTTTTTAAATCCAATTTCCCAATTAACTGTTATGATTAGATAATGTCTATGGAATCTTCGTTTTATTGGCCATTTTTCGCACTTTACAAACTTAAAATATAATATAATATAAATATAAAAAGTGGAGCAACCAAATAAATCAATT
>JXOV01011966.1:0-20329 GCA_001014945.1 Clogmia albipunctata
GAATTGAATAAAGATATTATTATATTATATAATGTGAAATTGTACAAATTTCAGTGCCCATGAGTGGTGTGCAAAAAACTTTATGTCCTGATCGGGTCTAAGGTCCTGTTTTTTAACTCGGAGACGATGAAACACTCGCATTCGGTTCGAATATTTCACATATATATATTATTAATATTTACTTTCACTTTACTAAAAAACATCAATATGTAGTTTATAGATTGAATTGAAAATTTTTATACATATTATAACAGAAAATGTTATGAACATTTCAAAATTATAATGATTTTCATGGCGATTTTGTTTGGGAAATGCACATAACGTAGTACACAAACTTGTAGGTAATGTTTCTTTACCTTTTATACTCGCCTGGCAAAGTACTTGATTACGAATCATTATACAAACTACTATTATTAAATATATTATGAATAAGATTCCAAAAATGAGTTATATCTCATTTCCTCACTAAAAACAGTTGATTACAATAAAATATTTATAATCCATTGAAAAAATTACTGTCTTTTATTAATTCATAAAAATATCAGGATTTACGAGTTTTAGCCTAAACTAAATCGCAAACGCCTATTAAATGAAATGGGACGTACTCTAGTCGTACTTAAAATAAAGATTTTCAAATAGAATTTGTTCGCGGAGCTTTTTTCCAACATCCATAAAACACAGAAAACCGAAAACCAATTTAAACACACAGAGAGCGCAATTTTATTTTTACACCACAGAACGGCGAAATAATTTTGATTTATAGAGTCAATTTGAACAGAATATACTTACTCGAATTCTTCGCATGGCATGTACAATTTCGGAACGACAACTTGGCCGCGGAACCTCCTGCCACCCAATGAACTGAAATATACAACAGAGGATTTATTATTAGACTTTGCCGTAGTATTTAAAAATGGTACTGTATTTTTATCATCATCAAATTGAACTGGTTTTGTCAACACCTTGTTGAAATAGAGAGGGTTGTGTGTGCCTAGCCCAGCCCATTCCAATTCGAGATGATATCCGACAATCGACAACAGGCAATAAAGTGGCACACGACCTCGG
The DNA here is from genome assembly GCA_001014945.1 of Clogmia albipunctata. NCBI lineage: Eukaryota > Metazoa > Arthropoda > Insecta > Diptera > Psychodidae > Clogmia > Clogmia albipunctata. The sequence continues at coordinate 1,066 of JXOV01011966.1, forward strand.
ATCAAACGCACAGCATTTTCCAAAGGAACGTGCAAAATCGAATTATTATCGAAAGGCGTGTAATAAAAGTGATCCATAAAAATCTAATTAAGGATCGTAATGAGATTAACAGTTTCCCTCATCTCAACCTAGGCTAAGACACATTTCCCTTGGTGAGAGTTTTGTTTTATCAATGGTTTAATAGTCATCTTTTATTTGCTCAAAGAAATAAAAGTATTATTAAAGAATATATAATATTTATGTATGCTAACATAGTCAAGAATGAAATAAGATCTGATGTCAATTTACCCGTTTTACTGAGATTCTAATTATATTTAAGGATTACACGAAAACTATCATTACCATACAAATTAAGTTTTTGAATACCTAGACGGTTTTTGAATTTTATTTAATATTTTAAAAATTCATTAAAATTTTATTTTCTGGTAAAGAAAAAGTTGTGCTATTAAATAAAAGCACAATTTCCTTTACTAGAAACTCGATAATTTCACGAACTCCGTTTTTAAGGCCTTCAATCGGTTATTGAGTAATGTCTAAATCCTTCTCTTTCATGTGCTTCATAAGACAAAAAGATTAAAGGTGTTACCTCACAACTTCTCTGTAGAGAATTGTGATTCAAACGAATTAAAACTTATTTAATTTTGGGAATTTCTAATACAAATTTTTAACACTTTTGTAACTATATTAATGTTTTATAGAAATTTGTATTGTTGTAAGGAATGACAAATTTTGTTGTTTGGCAAAGACCAAATATTAAACAAATCAGTCAAAATCCCATTTAATCTTTTCTTTTCGTCCATTGTCTTTAGATGTGTTTGTGACTGGAAATTTCATTCAAATTTCAAAGTCCAATTCAAAATCAATCTAAGTAACCAATTTGCTTCATTCACAGAATTTACAATTTGAAATTTTGTCCTTAAAATACGGTTGAATGCAGGTGCTGTAAATGTGTCCTCAATAAAATAATGACAGTTGTCTAATAACCTCCTTTAAATTTAAAGTTTTACAAAATTTTATTTTAAAATCATTGATGTCTAATGGTATTGGTTTCAAGTAAAATATGTTTAGACTTCAGGTGAGTTTTGATTTCTTTGAACAAACACTAATCTTATTAGAAAACCCTTTATCAAATACGAGTCCATTTAAGGCCATAATGATCAGAAAAGACCGAATAACAACGCGCGTAAAAGAAATCGGGAACTCGTTGTACAAAAATTCTAGTTATATTATTACATGAAACCAAAACTACCATACAAAACTGAGTTTTTAATAACTTTTTTTTGGAAAAATTCGAATTTAAAGATGCTGCCTTGAATTATGTGATAATTGTCATTTATTGTTTATGTACACGTGTAAATATCTTATCTAAACATTATTTTAAAGATTAAAATTCAATTTGCAAATCAAATTAAGCTTTAAAGAAGTCATTTTTTATTAAGAAATGATAAGACAAGTTGTTCATTTATTGAATAAAGCATACCGCTATCTTTTCGATTTTGGAAATTTCCATTAACTAACAGCTATTGAACAAAAAACAGGGTAAAATTAGATTTAACCCTATTTATTTGTACAAAATCGGGCAAGGATCGCTTTGTTGGTCCAGGGTTAATATAAAATTGTTCAAAGTTTCTGTTTAATTGTTTTAACCACCCTTAACTCTCATAATATTTTACGTACAGATATGATTAATTGCTTATAAGGACAGCTACATTTAACTTCAAATCACTTGCAGAGCTAATCCATAAAACCCAACAAGCAAAAAAATGAACGACCATTGCCAAAATTTATGTCCAACAAAAGATAAAATGTCGCTTGGTAATTGGCAAACTGTGACCTGCCTTCTCCTGTTATCGCGCAATTTACAACCTACAAATGATATACTTTGTATCAATTGTAGGTCGGATTTCGCAAGTATTCACTTGTTCGACAGTTAAATTTAAGTTCGACGACTGAAAAAGCTCGTTTCGAAAATTGTGGGATTGGTCTTGAAATACAGCATTATTGCTCGGTAAATCAATAAAATAAGCTCGCCTACACTTTGTGTTTCACTTTTGTACAGTAATGTGTTTTATTACTAATGTAGTTTTTAAGGAATTTTTGGCACATTTCTTTTATTGGTTAACTTTTAAGAATAAAAACTTAACTACCGTCATTAAACCAATCCTGTTATTATAGAATCAGGAAATAAATAAAACCTATAATGGCTATAAAGTCATATGATATGAATTTAATAAAATATTCAAACTGCTTTCATTTTTTAGTTTTTTGTCTTTGATTCAAAGCTATGGAATTTGATAAAAATCTTATTAAATCTTATTATATTATTATTACGTATCTGAAGTGTAATTTAAGTCAAGATTTGACTAGATTTCCGTAAAAAATTAATTATTTAAAAGTGGTAAATAAGTTACAGAAAATAAGAATGGCATTTAAGGATAAACATTTATATAAAAAATTATATTAAGTGTACGAAATTCTGGTAAAAAGGAAAATGTTATTTCATTCTTTTAATCCAATTTGAGGATAAGCAAAACCAATTTGCATATTACATAAAATGAATAAATAAAAATCAATTTAAAAAATTTCATTATATTCCAAAATATCCTTTTAAATTCAATTCACATTTAATTTTTATGAAATTATCAATTATACTTTAGTTTTTTTACATGAATTAAAAGATGTTCATTTATCATCTGAGTTCTAAAACTATGGTTTATCTTTATTGTAGGTAATGAAAAATATTGTTTCATCCTTTTAGATTTAGTTGTCGATAATTACCACCAAAGCCGACCAGTAAGAGTAATTTTTTAATTGAAATAGTTACGAATTATTTTGGATATTGTATATCACTAATATTTTTATCTAAATACGTGTTTGAAAAATGATTTGAATAAAATAAAAGATTAAATTTACATTTGTTCAACAACTATCCTAAAACATTATAAAATTATCCGAAATAATAATTAGAATTTTTTTTAATTCAAATATTATTTAATATATAAATAATAATAATATTTCCCACTACATTCCAGTACGGTACTTGGAGTAGTCTCAACCTCGATGGTTGAGGTTGAGACTACCCCAAGTTCCGTACTGTGTTAGAATTTTTGTTACTATTTGTTTTTCAGTGTATTATTAGTCAGTTAATAGTACCTAGGCCAGTTGTGAGCGGATCCAGTCAATCCGACCATTTTATTTATATTTTTGGGCCNTACTTGGAGTAGTCTCAACCTCGATGGTTGAGGTTGAGACTACCCCAAGTTCCGTACTGTGTTAGAATTTTTGTTACTATTTGTTTTTCAGTGTATTATTAGTCAGTTAATAGTACCTAGGCCAGTTGTGAGCGGATCCAGTCAATCCGACCATTTTATTTATATTTTTGGGCCATTACATATATAATCGCTAGGGATATTATTTTGCAATGTTATTGATATACACAAATGGAAAAACTTTTTTCGCCCTGAAAATTGTCCGCCCGGAAATCGATCCCACGACCTTGGGGTAGGAAGTCAAGTGTGCTAACCACTAGACCACTCAGACGGACTATTTAATATATAAAAATTAAAAATAATAAAAGAAAATATAAAATCAATTTGCGATTAATATTAGTTTCAATACATTTACAAAAATAATATCCCCGGCCTTAACTGTCCAACAACTAGTGTCCTCAACACTAATTGTTCAAATCCGACAGGTTTTCAAAGCTTGGATGGAGTGCACAGAACCGAAGAGATAAACCAGATCTTTCTATAATACTAGTAATTTGCTGTCACTCACCGAATGTATACAGATGAAAGTTAAGAGATATAGATTTGTTATTAGATATGATACTCGCAAAATTAAAAAGTTAACTTAATTTTCCTATTTAAATAAAAGATTCCTAAAACGCAATAAGTTTTAAACCACTTTTCATTGATAACTAATTGTATTATTATCAACATTCTTTTAAGATCAATACGATACCATTTAATTAAAATCATACGATACTGACTTTAACCTGATGAAAGAATTCATATTGGCAAAAAAGAAGTGGCTTTAGATAAGCTTCCAAATTGGTTTAAGTCAGAAAAACTACCCAACTTGTTAACTATTTCCAATTTAAAACTGTAGATAAGCACCTAAGATTTTGGTAAAATACAATGGAATTTTCCTGAGTCAAAAATAACCAAATATAATTCTATAAAAATGGAAATGAGTTGCATATATTTAAATATTATTAAGAGCTATATTAAAAGTGATTTATAGTACAACAAACTAAAAAAGACACCAACATTTAACAAGTTTTTAATGTCATTTTAAATAACTGTATAATTCACTTTTTTATTTTATTTATTTTAAAGTAAAAGGTTTAAATGAAGTTCTCCTGGAAAAGAGATTTATCTCTTGTGTCACATTAAATGTCAGTAATGAAGCATTCAGAGGCACTCGGCCATTAATTTGCATACTTTGTATCAAGTCGATCTCGTGACAGTTAAGCGAGAGATAAAGTCACCGAATATATTTCGACATTAGTAGTACCTTCTTCTTATTCCTTCATTTTATTTCATAATAAACGGGTGTAATAAATAAGTTGGAACGATGAATATAGCATAAAATAATTTCTGCACGCGAAAGACGAAACGTCGTCGTCGTCGTCTTTAGGCTTAATTCATTTTAGCACTTTCACTTTCGCAGGATTCCACCGACATACGATTTATTGTCATTGTTTTGCTGGAGAGGAGTAACAACACAAGTGTAATAAAAGTAATTGCATTTACAGAACAAGTCAACGAACAAAGAGATAAAGTCGCATAAATTAAGACAATGTAAAGTCGAGATAGAATTTGAAATTGATAAAATTATCAAATACGTGCTCTTTATCGCCAGCTCTTTACATACCATCCATATTAGAATAATAACCCTAATCCTGACTCACTTCAGGCATTGTAAGCGAAAATTTAAAACAATTAGTATTCAAGACACGATCTATTCCTCATTATCATTCCTTCTCCAAATCACAATTATCAATTCATGAGCATAAGACACGAAATGTCGTTATGAAATTGTCGTTATCAAACATCAATTTTTATTTGAATTAATGTGGTTCTTTAAGAAATCGTTATTTAACGGATACAATATTTCATTGACAAGATGAAAAAATAAACGTTTATTATATTATATTTGACTTGGAATAGTCCTTAAAAATTCCATTACAAAAATGAGCTAAAATGGCAATACTTTTGATATTTCTATCTATCTTTAGTTACTAATAAGTAACACTTAAAACAAATCACATTCGCAAACAGTCTTCTGCAACAAATAGGAATTTGATTTCTAAAACATGCCGATAATTTACTGCAACAAATATTTATAAAATTGCTCAATAAGATTTCCTGAGAAGTGCGGTGCATACTCCTCATTCGATTTCGTGATTGCTGCTGGCGTAATTTCTAGCTTTGAAGACATGACACGCTAATTATATTCTTATGTGATTAGAGGTGATATTTTCACGTGTGTATGTCTCTACAACTTTAATGAAGCATTCAATCAAATGCAGAAATCTCAATGTCCAATAGTATCACAAAAGCAGGAACTGACTAGCTGAAGTTTCTAAGTTCTAAACAAATGAAACACTGACACCGGCATCACTTCCTGTAAGAATAGCCCTTCAACAGAGACGACACAAGATCCACTCTTGTGTGGAGAATGAAAATTCTATCACTGCACATTTATGGCCATAATGGATGAAATTCCATCATACATAATTCTGAGTACAAACAACAAAGGCCAGCAAAAACAGCATATACATTCACATTCATCATTCGAGACTTTACAGCACGTTGTTTTGTTGGGGGTCATCGAACTACTTTTCACACTCTGTGGGGATACACAACGTCTTAATAAATAAAAGGTGGTGTATTGTCTTAATGAAAACCAAATTAAAAAAACTCTTGCACTTGAATTCAAACAAACCTCGAAATAAAACTAGACCAATGAATTAAATTTGAACGCGGAACAAATAGAAATAGTTTTCTTGGGAAAAGTTGATTGGCCGTTTGAAACAAAATTGAGATCTCTTTTCTCACCTTGAGAGAAGCAGCGTGGTTGGTGGTGTGGTAGCAGCAGAAATGGTGACCTTGACTTTTGATAAAACTGGCAAAATTGTCGTTTGGGAAAATGCCTACAAACAATTGGAATGGACGGAAATAGATATTTTATGTCTAATAAAAAAATCTCGTCTTGTAAAATAGCTTTCAAATGGTTAGGCGCCCAAAGGAAGGTGGTACACCTCCATAACTCTATGGGCTCTGGCTCTCACTCACCGAAACCGGATATTTGAATATTTAAGCAGCAAGAACACACAATGTTCTTGGACAAAGCGCCGGCTTTTTTTTTAAAATAATATTTAATATGCACATTGGTAGGGCGTCGTTTGACTATCAATTAATTTGTTCAAGGTGGGGCCCCCTCGCCTTTGCTCACTTCCATCCCTCTTTCCAATCCCACAAAATACTATCGTTTCGTCATTTGTGCAACAGCAAGTTATCTGATTATAATGCCATTATTACAAAGGCGTGATCCACCCAACAACTTCTATTAAAATTCTATTGAAGTATTGGTATAGAAACAATACTAATCAATCTTTAATTATGAATATTCTTAGTCAACTTTCAACTAATAAAATTAAGAAAAAGGTAATTAAAAGCGAAAATAATTTAATAAGCATAACCATTGACTCAATTACAATTAACTAATAATTAAAATAAAATTACACGTGTGTTTATTACTGTAATTATCTATTAACACAATTACTAGTGATCGATTAACAAATAAACTTATTTCAAGTTTGTCATTTTCCGAACAGACTAAGCTCGAAAAGACGTCTTTTCTTTCTATAATCACATTCCGCGTTTATATTCTTTCAACAAAAAACCAGTTCCAAGAGCGGTCTCGCGTCCAACTTTAAATTTTCGTAAAGGTGTGTTTGTGGGACTATGATTTTTTACTTCACGATTCAATTGTTCCGTGTGCACCTTGATTCACATTTCAAGCCAAAGCTACTACATGTAACCATTCCGTTTCACGTGCTATATCTTGTATATTTACACACGAAGAAAGGAAAACACAGAGCAAAAAAAAACAACCGGAATGTCAATATAATTTTTCGCGGCAAAATTTTTCTGCCTGTTGTAATATTGTTTTCGATTTAATAATTTATTTGAGCTGTGTGTGCTCGCTCGACTTTAAATTTGTTGTGACAAATTACTAAATAAAACATGTTGTTCTTCATATTTACCTCCCACACGCCCCCCGGCCCCTAAATAAATATTTTGATTATGAAAGTTCATCTTCAAAAGTCGCTTTTCGTTCTTCCTCAATTTATAATCATCTCATCTCCGCCGAGACACAAAGTCGAAGAGGGCCCCACGTTTGATTGATTTGCGGTAAATTGGATAGTACACTACACTCTACTGTCATAAGCGACACAACTCTTGTATAAGTGGGTATTTTTAACCAAAGCGTGACGAGTCCAAAATGATTGAAAAGTATTCATTTTTAAGCCAAATTATGCTGGGGAATATTATTCATTCATTTTGGTTACATTGAATTGATAGTACCGTATTAATATTTGTTCTGTCAAAGACGTATTAACTGCACTATTGCTCTTTTGTTATTTATTTATGCTACAAGTGTGAAAAATCAGTCGTTTGTTGACGAGGAAATGAGAAAAAAGAAAATTTCATGGTTAGAGTTAAAAAAAGGATTTTATATCCGAGTATGACATACATTTTTTCCAATCATCTTTAAAATACATTAAAAACTAATTTAAAAAATAGTTGATATTATTTCGGTAGCATGAAACGACCTGGATCAATAAAATGAGTTTAGAGAACAGACAGGCGCCTGAATTTTGACTTTGAATAAGATTTTTTTGTAAATTATGACGTTCTTTTTCCACTTGTTAAAAATGACCCATTACGAACCTTGAACCAGTGTCAAAATGATAACTTTTCGATAATGCATTTCAAAAAGAAATGTTTATGGAACTATTTTTTTAATACAATTTAGTTGTGAGTTGACCTTGGAAGATTTTCTACAAAATATAAAGAGGAATGAATTGGAGTGCTAACTGTATTAATCATTTTCAATAACATAGTAATTTGTGCATTGACAGTATATCGTCTTATTTGTTTATATAATTTTAATTGATACAGACTAATGAAAACACGTGGATTTAAAGGTAGGGAAAAAACAATAAGTTGTATAGAAATTAAAAGCATGTTCTTAATTTTTGAATTTTGTGCCAATTTAGTTAAAAGAAGCACAAAGTCGTGTTGAAAACACTGTCGATAAGCATTATTAAACAATCAAGACTTTTTTAAACCTCTCGTTTTGCTCGTAATTATAAAAAATTTTAATGTTTAATTATGACTCATCGGATCGACCTTAATAATAAATATTCTAATACAAAAAGCTTTAACACCTAAACTTTTATCACACTAAAAGGCACATTTTATTCTTCTGAACTTCAAGGCTGAGATAATAAAACCCTAATTTAATGGATTCAAACACCGTAAAAATACAACAAATAATTTTCCACTTAAAACTGTCTTATCTAAATGTATCAATTGAATAATATCGCCATTAGCCATACCTACGCTAATTCTTTAATTTTACAGTAGATTTGAAACAATTTAGAATTGTCACGGAGGTATATTAAAGGCGCTTGAAACCAGTTTTTTGCTGCACTCTGTACAAGAAAGTCAACTTTGTACATTATAAAAATCCGTGTTTAATGAACTTGATATTAAAGTCCGTTCAAAGGAGTGGTATTATCTAGTTGAATAAATCAATTCCGGGCAATAGGCGAAACCTTGATAGAGTTTAATATTTAGCAAGTTGTTTCACTTGAAACACTTTCCTAAAAACTATTAGGAAGTAATTGGATCAGGTGCCTAGAAAGAATTTGTATTGAAGTGTCAATTAAAGTCGGTTAAGTGCAGTTCAATCTTGGGCTTTGGCTCCTCAAGGAAAGCCTATGGGCAATGCCAATTAATTGGAAATGTCGATTTCAAATTAAAAACCCATTTTCCTCCACAGCAGCACAAGAAATTGTATAGCTAACATTCACAAAGCACACGTTTTGTGGGGCACAATTGGCCAAACATCTAGAATAGGAAAAGAAATTCATCTGCCAGAGAGCGCTACCAACAGTTAGATCGAGAAGAATACAACACGAAAAAAAGTTTGAAAACAATTCCACTCTTTAGTTCACCACTCCAAATTGAGCAGAGATACATCGATTTCTCCAAGGGGACCATAATATGAATAGCATTTTATAGGAAATATCTATTCTCTGACGACAAATGAGTCATTGCGCGCGACTGCATTTTTACTTTGGCCAACTGCATGTTTCTTTGTCTCGATTCTGGTCTATCGATTGTTGTTGTTATATCACACAAAAGAGCTTTTTCAGACCACAAAACTCATGCTTCCGATTAGTCACTAATAGCGGGACCAGACTCTTGATAGTCAAATTAGAGTGTTTAGTGTTTAATGTTTTCAAACACAAATTTCATGCCCACTTTTAAATTGTTTTCTAATGATTAATCTCATTGCGCATAAATTAATTCATTCACATCTGTTTATTTCCAACAAAAGCTAAAAAATGCGCTCTCGAGGAAAACTGGTTAGATTATAATTACGAGATAAATTATTAGCACAATGCAATATTGTTCCGCTCTTTATATCTATCACATTTTCCATAATGTTCGATAATATCCTTAACAATCTAAACTTATCTCTACTATCTACTTTATCAATCGTTATCCAACAGACCTTATTTTGCACAATAATTTGATTTTAAATGGTAAACCGCATTACAAATCCACACCTACAGCCATCACGACTTGTGGCAAAATGGGATTTGCAAGAAAATCCATCAATTAGTGTTTTACACTAGGTTTGAAATGGAGACCAATTACAAAATTAGCATGTAATTTAAAAATATTTACATAGTAAATCATCAATTTTAAGAATTAAAATGATTAACCCATTGATTCATGTCACTAAAATGATTCATAGCCATAGAGACACATCGTGGATTAAATTTCAATAAATTAAGGTGTATTATAATATGATATTTTTCAAACATTGCTATTTGCAAGTCCAAAGAATCTCAATTCGATCACATGAATTTAGTTTCTTTATTTTTTTATATACGGTGTACAATGAAAAAAGGATAAAAATGAATTATTATTACCTGAGCTCAAATTGAATTTATCTATTTATTAAAGCATATTTCATTCTTATTTAGAGACTTATTTAGAAATTTGAGTGTGAATTATTATAGAAATTCCAATTATTTTATTGATTATATTGTTAATTTTTTCAATAACGCATAAAGTCTTGTATAAAACAAATACGATTCGCATTATTAAGCACGCCAGCTTTTTTCTAGTTCCTCTATTATCGACCTAGTTGTAATAACTATTAATGATTTTATTCGTGAACTGTTGGCAAGAAAGTGTTTATCTTTATAACTTAAATAAAAGTTTATGATTAGTTTTAAGACAATCCTTTTTCATGGGCTTATCTGTTGTTATTACATTTTTTCTCTATTTCTTTCCAGAAAAGCACAGTTAATATTCGTTTGTAACAAAAATGGTAGGTCCTTGATACTTTGCTAACACCAATAACAATAATAATAAAGATAAAGTTCCATTTGATAAGAGAAAATTATTCCTATTGCCTCTTTATCTGGAGAGCTTTTTCATTTCGCTGTCAAAAATATGGCTTTTGAAAACAGCCAAATATCCTTTGCTAATACTTTCCTACCATAGGCGCATACTAGTTTATATATAAAGAAGATCTGATGCTGATTTCGCCAACTTATTTTCAAAATGTATCATGTAACATAAGGGATTTACGTCGATTTTTCGCATTACACCAACTGTGCCATTATTCCTTATTATGGCTCTATTCTCCTTTGTTGCGAAATGTACTATAATTTAATAAAAGCTTCACTACACTTCTCTGCTCCTCTCAGCACACACATTCATCTTGTGGCAGGCAGAATTACCGATTTATCAAGAGTAAACCCCAACGATTTTCTAGGGCGGGCTTATTCAATTATGAACATGAGATATTGTACCGATAACGATACTCCTCTCTGGTCTCCACTCACCTCTGCCTTTAAGAAGTAAATACAGAGGTAGTCAGTCACCGCTTTTGCTGGTAATTTACTTGGGGCTTTGTTAAGTTATCTGCGGTTCTCCAAACCCAGATAACTTTACGAAATATCAATATTAATACAGACAAGTAAACCTTAGTTATTGACCTACAAAAGGGAATATAAGTAACTTATTAAAATTGATATTTATAAATAAAAATACAGGGTAGTCTCTTAAATAAATAAGAAACATTTAGCATAAAAACCTAAGAAATCATTGATTTACTTAAAAGCTTACGATTCTGTCTCACAAATAGAATTCTTTGTATTTTTTGTACATTATAAATGATAAATGATTTGATACTAATTTATGAAATAATCTTGTGATGTTTATCAGTATAATTTTAGAAAAATCTTTGAGTAATTTGTGAAACATTCAACATAAATTGTAATAGCCAATGGTTTGTAAAAGGACTGAAATGATATAAGAACCTACCCAAAGAGGTTATTAATTATATTATTTCAAAAAGGAAATAACCAGTTTAGCATATAAGATAAAAATGAGATATCTTTAAGTATATTTATGTAAATAGATTTTTAAACTTTACATTGAATTAAATAAGTACAATCAGGTAATGTGAATTAATTTTTTATCTTCGTTTTCATTGTTGCCATCGTTCTTCATATACATGAATCGATTCGGATAGTTGTTGCCCTTTTGTGCAATCTCTTATTTAAAATGGGCTTAGTGCAACATTCCTTGTTAAAAATCTATTTCTCGTAATACAATAGAAAGCAATAAAAGACATTTGCTATCTACAATTCCGATACGAGTGATAAAACAAATAAACTAAAGTCAAAGAAGGAATTCCTTGAGGAGCGGAAGCATTCAACGGGAGGGGTAATGGTTTTCCGGAACCGATATCTATCCATTAGCATTTCGATAAGCATTTTTGGCTTTGGTCTCTTTGTATGTCTTTCTAATATATTATTTCAATCAGACTACATTTTTAAAACCCACTTATAAGAAATCTTAAAACTTAAAGAGAGGTATTGATCAATGTCAATAACAGGAATTAGATTTTAATAAGATTAATAAATCGTTTCATAAATAATAAATCACACAACCTTGATTTACGTTATTCATATTTCTTAAAAGTGTCACCTTTGGAAGAGTTATTGCATTTGGCTGTATTTAAAAAGGTGCACTTCATCCAAATTAATTGGCAATAATTACCACTTAATCACATTCTTAATAGCTTCAACAACTCACCTTCGCTTGAAACGAAATCCCATGGTAGAAGGCCTGATCAGCGTAAAGCTTAGAATCTTGCAGATCCTCCTGATCCTTGACCAAATCATAAGGAGTGGATGGCATCTTTCTGTATTTGTTTAGTATGGACTCTGTGCTGAATGTCAAGTATCACGAAACGAAGCTCATTTTTGTTGAATCCCCCAATTTTTTCGCACAGATCTTTGCTCCGTTTTTCACCTTTTGGCTGGCGCTGCAAAAAGCTCCTCCTCGTGCACCAAAAACAACTTGATCTCTTTTCAACTTTAAATGGCCGACAATTTTAACACCACGTTCACTTTTAAATTTGTTTCGATTTTCATTGCTTTTATCTGGATTGGCACTCATTAATTCTCTCTCTCACTACTCCTCAACACATGCCAATTTTATAGGATTTTTCATTGCACACAGAATTTCACAGGAACACATTTTTGATTGGCGCAAAATACGATTTTTAACTTAACACTTTACACCATTGGAAAACACATGTTAACTTTTTTGTTGTTGCTGATGTTGATGATGATGGGTAGTAGTAATCCAAAGGGTTGAAGGGAATCTGAAAATTGAATATAACCTTTATTTTAAATTCCATTCCGATTGTTTTATGGCTTGGCTTTTGGGCAGATTATTTCTAAATGGATTACGATGGTCACACAACACACATCATTGATTATTCATCAAAGTTCGATCGAAAAGTGATGAATAGCTCTTTCGGCGCTTTCGGCGTCTCTTTCATAGACAAAATAAATATTCTCGAGAGGTGCTGTTTACAAACGATGGTTAAAATGGTTAAAATCGGATTTAGGAAACTTTAAACAAACCCGGGGGATCGCACACGTGTTAACACGTTGCTGACCTATTGTCGCCCTACTACTCGAAATCTGGCCAGAGACAGCAGAGCCAGCGAGTCCATCAATCCCCCCGAACACAGTATAAACAACGAGATATTCCCGAGAACATAAACCAAGAGGAGGCATACACACCAAAAGGCAGGCGACCAGCAACAACAAGTTTGAAATAGGCCAACACCCGTCATATTTATTTTAAAATTTCAATTTGAATCGGTCTACGTACTCTCCAAGTCTCTGGCTCACAAAAATAGTACAATATCAAAACACTACGACACACGACCACCACGGACTTGTGAGATCTCTTCTTCTGGCCATCTCAATATAAAAAAAAATCACCATCATCAGGATATAAAACACGTTAAAACCGACTAGTTATAGTGAATTTTTGGTCATGGTAACGCCAACGGAATTGACGGACAACAAAAGAGAGTTAAAACCGGGGAGGTCTCACCATAAAAACACCAAAAAACGAAATCCGAGCGAAAGAATTAAAATAATTGTGTATTCTGTGTGAGGCTTTTAGTTCTCGAACTAAGCAGGCTGGGGCACGCGGAGGACCAGCAGCAAAACAAAAGTCTGACTGAGAGAGAACTAAAAACTCTAATTCCGAGCACAAGTCCGTATTTTTAGATTCTATATATCAAACACCCGCATTTCTTTGTCGAGAAAACAGACAACCACACACAAACTGATCGCGAAAACCGCACACAAAACACATTACACTGCTGAGGAAAATCGAGGAATTGCACAACGGAGTTCTGCAATCGAATTCATTTTTTTCAAATTGCATAGCATACTGCAATTACACATATTTACAACTGGCACATGTCTTTCAAAATGGCGATTGACCATTGGTTACCAAAAAAAACACACACAGCAGACAGAAACCGAAAAAGAATCGAAGGAACCCTCCTCGTTCAAAAATTCTGATTAAACGATATGCTCGAGAGAGCACCACACCACCGAAAGTAGAGTAACAGTAGGCCAGGCACAAAACTAATCAAAGGTGGCGTAACCGTAAAAGTCGTCCAATTGTTTGAATTCGAAATAAGAGCGGCAATGAACTTCATCGTTCAAAAACTATAATATGGAATCGTCGTTCGTTCGTCTCGCTCCAAGAAGAATTGTTCAACTTCACACAAACATTAATTATATTCCTCTTCTCCGCCAAATGTATGTAGTTGTTGTTGTTGTTTTGATGGTGGTCCAGAAGAGCCTTCTTCGGTTTTTCAATAAATCTGTGCTTATTCATTTGTTTTACAAATCAAAAACTAACCGTCGCGTCTTTTATTAACAATGAAAGTGGTGCTTCAAGCCTATTTAAATCACTCTTTAATCCACAATCGAAGTTAGAAATAAGTTAAAATATAGACGACAACCCGAACTTCGTAGCTTCAAAAACAGACTGAGAGCTTTTTGAAAGCTGTTGCGCGCATAACCCAGTCGTCGATTCGGAAATGCTTCAAATTGTTGGAGAGAGATAGAGTCAACAGAAAAGAGAATGGGACAGAAATGAAATACTTACATTCATTCATTATTAATCACAATGAACTGCTAAAAACTATTCATACAAATGGTAATTAATGTCATTGTTTGAATTTAAATAACGATTAATTGTAAAAATAATATCAAAATTAAGCGTGGCTAGTGAAGAGTTTAAATATAATGGTAATATGGCGCAGTTAAATAAATTTAACAAAAAATAATACCCTGACCTCAACTATCGCACAACCAGCATCGTTAATGCAGATAGGTTTGCAAAACTTGGATGGAATGCATAGAATAGAAGAGATAAACCTTTTAGCCCCAAAAATTAATTAGTTATGATTTGAATTACCCGTCAGATTTGGAACGAGATTGACAGTACGAGAAATCAACAAATTTTAGAGGGATCGGAATAAAGTTTGTTTGTGAAAAGTACTTTTTAAGTGTTTTGGACAATATTTGTTAAGTTTACAAACCGGACCTTTCAAATACTTGTAATTTGCCGCTGTTCATTAAACGGATACAGATGAAAGTGTGAAAGGGATGGTCTTCTTCGTAGTATGTGTGTTCTGTTCCAGTGGCAAAAACCTGTCAGTAAATAGGTTCTATATAGAATCATTTGTTCATGGTGCTAATCACAACATAACAAATAATGATTCGTAAAAACATGATATTCAATTGTCAATTGTGAAATATTGGCAAATGAATAGATAGGGAGTTTGTTAACTTTGATTACCAAACCAATTGGTTAGACTTAGTCCGGCAACGGTTGTTGAGTTGTAGAAGAAGAAGGTTTTTATTAACGCTAATTGACAATAAGGTTGTCGTAATGTGTGGTTGCAGTAGTAGTGCAACGTCATCAGCCGGCAATCAATCATTGTCTTAACTATTGGCTGAAATATCTTATATTTTAGAAGAATTAGACACAAATTCAACTTTAAACGACGACTGGCCATATGTATATTGCTATCTAGATTCTATATTATACCGAATTTAGCACTATTTCTTTAAAATTTCGACACTTTTTGACCAAATTGTGTGAAAGAAGTTTTGCATTTACTTCCGCTTTTCGGCGCAAAGTAATGTACGTATATACAGCACATTAGAACAAAACAGTCTTAGTCTTAGGTTGTTATTGCACATGTTTAGTCACTTTAAAAGACTTTTTTTGCGAAATAATCACTAATTAACTTAAAAGATTCAGTTCGTACAAAATCAAAACAAAGAATTGCAGACGGCTCGTGATGTCACAGGCTCGACTGTGTAAAATCTGTTCGACTTAGAGTTGAGTGGGTTTAGCTGTTATTAGTTATTAGCCAAATTTGTGAGACTCTATTGTTTAATTTGTTAAAAAAATAAAGTAAATTTTAAAATTATTGCTGACTTCTGATATCCATAGATTGTGTGAAAATGTGTAGTGCTATACAACGTCTTTTTTTTGTAGTGTCCTAATATCACTTTTATATTACCAAAACGCTTTATACTTACTTGTTATATAAGAGTCATAGATATTTTTTTAATTATTAAACTTTGAAATATCGAGTAAAAGAGTTCAAAACAATTATTTTAATCCACTTGATGAAATAAAAAATGACTTTTAAAATCAATTAACCTAACTTCAATGGGTTTTTACATAAAAATATTAAAAATGTTTCCTAAATTTTAAAACACATGCAATTTTGCTTTCTTTTTTTCACTTGTTATCAAAGTCAATTTGCGAAATAAAAAAAAGTTAATTTTTTAAATAGGACTGTAAAATAACATTTTAGGGATTTGCATAAAAATAAACCTTTTACACATTACTCTGTACAAATTAAAAATTCAACCTCTAAACAAATCAACTATCGTAGCTTCATTCACCAATTAAAAAGAAACATTGTAACAGTGTGTTATAATATGAGTAATACTTCCAAAGCAGTTTCATACATTTACTGAGCATCTGGGAGAATTCAAACTTTTGAAATTTCTGTTACAGTTCGTATGAATATTTTCCGTTTGAAAGCTTGAATGAAATACGAAAACTTATTTCTCATTTTTTTAATCTAAATGTATTAAATTATTAATATAATTATTATGAAATGCATTTTTAACACATATTGTGAAATATTCAAAAATAAAATCTGCATATTATTATTACATAAGAAAAAGAAATAATCTTCTATAAACAATTTTGAAATATACTTGAGAGTATTTATTGTAAACACCACATTATATAGTTCCTTTATACCGATATATCCATTCATTATGGAACTGTATTTAATATTTTCAACTGTTCTTTATCACTGTCTCGTCACTTTTCATGTCATTGCAAATCGTTACACAATCATTTCGACTTGTTTTTGGGCTGATTAAACACGTTCTTCTGCAGTTACAATCTTAAAAGGGAAGGGGTCAAAAACAGGTGAAATACTCAACAATAAGCTTCTTCGAAGATAAAAAGTATTTAAAAATCGTGAAATTGTGTGAAAATAGACAGTTGCTCTAGATAGAATATTTTAATTAATTCGGATTAGAAAAAGGAGAACAATCATAATAATCTTTTTCGAAATATAAAAAACCATTAAATTGTCTGAAAATAGATACTTTTCACAAATTCCAAATTATAATTAGAAATTAATAAGAAAAGAGGTTCTTTCTTTGTCATTTTTTCTTCAAACACGTGCTTAAATTTGAGCATTGAATGCAGCTGGAGACAAAGAATTCTGCTGATCTGATCCGGCTAACGACGAACTTCTCCAAAATTGAAATCGAAAGTGGTTTTTGCACACGCGAAAGCTCTAAATCTGAATATTATTCAATCTAATTTATCGCTGAAACTGGGAACAAGATGCAATATTCTTTAAAGATTAATAAATAAAAAAAGGAAATTGAAATGAATGGCTTCGAAAATCATCTGTAAAGGTATTTCCGATATAATTCTCAGATGATTCCTGAAGAAGGAAAACAAAAAACGTTTAAGCTTTCGTACTGTGGAATATTTTGGCTTTGTATTCTTCTTTAAATTCTACGGAGAACTTACCTGTGAAGGCGAAAAGACGATAGAGACCGGTTTTGTGTGGGGGCAACAAAAAGCAGTGGAGTCTCGTTCCACCACAGCAAAAGGAGGAGAGGAGAAGAAGCAGAGAAAAGAAGAACTATCATCAAAGAAGTAAAAAAGTCTTATTGGAAATTACCGATTATTGTGAATAAAACGATGAGAGATGAACTTTAAATGAGATGTGACGCCCGTTGAAGGTGACGAGAATAGACTGAAATTGAATTTAGGGAGAGCACTTTAAAAGTTTCTGATTTAGGGTCGGAATTTCGCCTCAAACTTTGGGCCATTTTTATTCCAGAACTTTTCTTTGTTCCACCTTTTTCCCTATTTAGGCCTCTCCAGCTGTTGCTCTTGCTGTAGTAGGAAATACCTTTACGAGTGAATGCGTACTTTTCTGATTTAAGTTTTTATCTAGAATCCACTTATTTGCTTTTCGAGTCAATGCACTTTCGTTTTTCTTTTCTCCTTATCTTCCATTTTTCACCTTTTTATAGGCCTCTGTACTGTATGCGTTTTAAGCTCGACGAAAAGAAATGGAAAAAGAATGAAATTCTAGACATGTTTCTTACCGCCGCTCTCAGGCACAAAAACTATTCTATTTCAAAGGCAAACAATCTTTCTTTGCGCGAATGAATGAATCACGTTCTAAACCACTCTCCTTCCCCTCGAGGCTGCACTTTTTTCCGAATTCTCTCGCATCGAGATCTATCGATTTGTCGGTAATGGACTTTAAACAATTAAATAATAGTTGGAATCAGAAAAATAGTTCATTCACCCCTCTCTTTTTGACCTTAAAACTCTCTTTGCTTTAACCGGCTTTTCGGTCGTCCGATGGGCGCAGTAATTGGGCTTGATCAAGTAACCTAAAATCGCCCAAAGAAGAACCGAAAATCGACTCTACTTGTTACACACCTGTCCCAATCAGATTCATTTCTTCAAAGTTTATTCACTAAAAGGGGTGTTTAAGAGAAATAATTACATAAGGTTAGAGTACTAAACTTGAAGATGTTTAATCATATATTTAATTTCTACAATATAGTACATCCACTATGTTGAACTGTTTAGTTTTCTTAGGGCAAAATTCCTAAATTATAAATGGATTTTCTTTAATTATCCTAGTTGTCAAAATGATTTTTTTTTTGGAAATGCTTTTTTGTTTGTTAAATTTAATCATTTAAAATATAAAAGAAATATATTAAATTACATATAAACATGTTTTGTAAAAATTTGGTTTATAAACGGCCAACACTTTTACTGATAAATCACTACTAAATTCATAATTTAAAAAATGACAAAAAACCTTAAGAAATTAGAGCGAAACACCAACTGATGAAAATGTGGGAATTTTTGTTCAATAATATAGGGAAAAAACTTTTAATTGTAATATATTTTAAACAAAATATAAAAAATATCATGATAAAATATTATTTACATTATTCGAAGGTGTA
>JXOV01011970.1:617-45621 GCA_001014945.1 Clogmia albipunctata
CCCCACCCCTCCGAAAGACCACAACCTTCGACTTTGCAGGATTCACCTCCAAGAAGTTCATNTGTGATATGTGATATTTAAAAATTAATATTTGTTTGTTGAATTTTTACGTTAAAAACTTAGTGACTATATGGTTTTGCTTATTATAATTTATATAAACAAAGAGAAAGTATAGAAAGTTTATGTGAAATGTGTTATTTAGGTTGTTATTAATACGAGTACGTTGGTTAGTATTCTACCATATTTGCAATTTTTTGCTAATAACTTGAGCGCTATTGAATCTCTCCCATCTATTTAGAAGATATTAAATACTATTTTTTATTTGCAGATGTTATAGAATTATAATTTTATTTAAGATATACATTAGCAACAACGGATCCAGTCAACCAAAAGAAATGCGAAATAAATAGGCTGATTTAATTAAATTTTCTGCTCGTGAGTGGCAATAGTTATGAAAAAGTAAATCTGCACCATGCCATCTCTCCCGAACATGTACGATAAGATGTAAAATTTCCAACTGTCAGTTTTTATTGAATATTTTTTTCAATTATTTACCCAACCAAAATCTATTGATGTGATAATAAACGATATTAATTATGTTTGAAAGTTAANCGTAGACGCCTCATTGTAAAATAAGACCAAGACGTTAATCGTCTTCGCCGATAAGCCAAATGAGTGTAGCTTCTCAAAAAGGCAGCCATGATNAATATTTTTTTCAATTATTTACCCAACCAAAATCTATTGATGTGATAATAAACGATATTAATTATGTTTGAAAGTTAAAAGCATTCCAATTTAGAACATTTTACTATTTACAGCCCTTCTTACAGAAAGTATACGTCACTTCCAAGTTTACCCTATATATGAGTGACGTCTATCTTATAACTGGACAAAATAAAAGCTCAATAAAATTATTCCGTTTAAACCGCAATACACAGAAACAACAACACGTGCTCAAAAACACAATAATAATTTTTCATAATTTATTATCTTGAAATTGTATTTTAGAGAAAATTTACAAAACATATTTTCATTTTATTACCATCTTTCATCATCCACTTCTCCATTTTTTTCATTAGTTTTTCATATATATTTTTTTCATTTATATATATATTTATGTACCTTTAATAGTATTTATATATGTATAGTTGGTTTTTGCTTATGCTAAATAATAAGAGAATAATATTATTAAATGGATGTGTTTATATACTTTTTCTTTATAATATAGAAACTAAAAATTCATCTACGTTAATGTATGTGTGTAGATTGTTGTGTTTTGTGAAATATTCAAACTGTTGTGTTTGAGAGAATCTCCTGTTATTCTTTGAATATATTATTATTTTGTTGGCAGGTGTACTAAACCTTTAAACATACACAACAGCTAATGATAATGTCGGTTTGATGTCGGGCAGAGAAAAAGGACAAACAACGGCGACGACTCTTACGCATTAGAAAACCATAAATTCTTCATTCGCTACAAGTCATTTTCTTTATTTAATAATATTAGATTTTTTTTATATTCATCATATAGACACCACGGGCTTCTTGTATGCTCCTCCTTTTATTCTCTGCTCAATCCATATATTATGTATATGTATAATAGATTGGATGATAGTCATCCATCTTAGCTCTTCTATCTTTTTGCCTATATATGTGCATATACAATTATTGTTATATATTTATTATATTTTAAGACTTAATTAGATGTGAGTTCTTTTTTTATTATTCTGCTTTGTAAAAGTATCTCTAGATTATATGACGCCTTATTTACGTTCTTTTGCTATTTATATAGACAATTAAATGTGTAATAACCTTTCTATGGCTATATCCTATTTGACAAAAACAAATTATTTAGCGCGACATTATAACAGTTTAGTAATGGCGTTCATTCGATTGTTAATTGGTACAAAAATGATCGGCTCTTCTATTATTGGTGGTTACAAATTCGTTTACAGAGTAAGGGTTCAATCTATGTGTTAAGATCTATTGTGTGAAAATGTTGTATCTATTACAAGACTAAACTGCGTTGCTCATTACTTGATTGAAGGTGGCGAATTATCTGTTGGCTTTTGTTTATTTTCTTTTTCGCATTATAACAGTTTTATTGTAATATTTTTCCTATTTTACCTCTAACATTCAGTAGTTTGGGCAAAGATGATTGATTTGATAATCACTCACCATTTCGCGGATAGAGGGGAAAATGACTTAATCCAAGACGTGAATACTTTAGTCGCCAGAAACTTTTGCATAAAAAATCAGTTCGGTTCCTTTTGTTTTTTTTTCTTCTTTCCTCTCTAGATTATAATTTTACTGGCAAAACAAAGAAACAAATGTTACACACTAGATCAGATTTATAACCAGATTCACATTCAATTCATAATTTGTTTGTCTTACTTCATATATACAAAACTGTAATCATATTTAGGACAGAGAGTGTGTTCTCTTTGCTTTGAAAAGAGAATAGGGGGCAATTGGTTAACTATATACAAATCAAATGTACACAATTCAATGCGAACCTAACCGTTAATAGTTTACACAAAATATTGTTACTGAATCCAATAACTGTTTTAACAACGGAGGAATAAATGGACTGGCAATTTTATAACACTTGTGTATTTTTCGGGCCCTTATTAAATATCCTAAAACTTGTATAACAAATTTTTTTCTGGACAATATACGACGACTTTTGTGAAGTTTCAACAATTAATTTTCCGTGTTTAATGTTCTCTTTGTTCCTTATTAAACAACCTACAAAGCATGTTTAGTAGAAAAATAAATGTATGTAGCATTTTGTTTGGTTTTAGATTGTAATCTCTCATTTTTAAACGATTTTGCCAATGAAATCCATCCCCACAAATATAACTGTACGCACACAAATAAGTATACCAGCATTTGTGTGTATATATCGAATTGAATAAAAACACTCTTTATAATTAGATTAGCACTAATTTAGACGCGTATCAATTTACTATCAATAGTGTTAGGTTGTTCGCTACTGCATTTTTATACTGGAGGGAAAAGTTATCGGTGACGAAGGAAACATATCAGCAGCCAAACACAAAAGAAAAGAGCCATAATTAGTGATTTTGAACAATAAACAAAGTTGGTTTATTCTATACATATACAGTAGTAGTTGCAACATGGTTTCACTTTGTATCTTTTTTTTTTGTAGTTTTGTCCATTCTTTAAAAATATATCTAATTTTATAAGCAAATATTTCTATATGTGTGTTTATGTGTAATTTTGTAAAGGTCTGTAAGGTATTGATTTTTTTTGTGAGTTTTTTCTTTTATTAATTTCTACTTAGGACGAAAATGATATTGGTGAATTTTATATGCAATTCTGTGTCAATTTCTATTTTAATATTATCCTGATTTCTATGTCACAAAGAGTTTAACAATCACGACTTGTGTTTCGTATTTCTTTTACTCTTTCTCCTTCTCTCTGTAATATCCTCTTTACAATTTAATTTTTTTTCGGCTGAATTTGTTAGGTTAGTGTGTAAATGATTCCTTAACCTATTGTATTATTTAGGATTATTATTCCTTTCATCGCATCATGACATAGTATGCAAGTGTTTTATATACTCCTTAGGTAATAATATAGCTACATATTTCCACTTAAAATTATTATCATCATTATGAATAACTTTCGCACTTGCTCTTTTTTTCTAGCATGATTTTCATTATTACTATTATTCCATATTGGTTTCTTGTTTTAGGTAGTTTGCATCTTTAATGATTATTTAGAATTACCTTTAGAGAAAGGATGTGTATGTGTGTGTTGTCTGACAAAATTTTGCTTGGTAATAAATAATTACACAATCGCCTAAAATAAGATAGAAATCTCAGATTGAAAAAGAAGCCCTTCTCCAGACACCAGAAACTAAATTTAAGGAGCTGACTCTGACTGACTTTTCGAATTATAATAGTTTAAGCGTCGCGATTGTTTTTTTAGGTTATGTGTTTAAATGGCGCAGTTTATCCTCTTTAAAATTAATTTATTATTTATGCAGCACTTAATGAATATTCTTTGTTTTAATTAGATTACGGTGTATATGTGTGTAATTGTATGCATGTGTAGGGTGTGTTTGTATTAATATATTATATTAGCAATCTCTATTTGTTTTCCTTTTTTTAATTACTCACATCATTACTTACATTATCCGATTATACATCATACATACTTAGCATAGTTGTTTTCTCTTCATATATATATAGATTTATATAATATATAATAATTATTTTATAATCATAGTTATAACAATATATTAATTTTGGCTTAGTTGTTATTTCAAGGTTTTCCTTTTCCGTATTTTTCCTTTCCCATTCTTTATAGTTTTATAATAATTTTTAATATTATCCAGTTTGCTTTTTTCCTTTCATTAGGTATGTATGTGTTATTTTGTTTGTTTTTTTAAATATATAAAACGTTTCCTGTTTTCTTTTATTATCTTTTGCCGCTGCCACCAATTATGAATGCTTTTGAAACTTTTATCCGTTCATTTTTTTTCTTTTCAAAATTCAAAGCACTATTGTTCCTCTACAGCATAATAAAATTTATTGATCCTCCAGCTAAAATTCATTAATTTTTTTCAGTTTCTTTTGTTAGTGTGACTCTATTTATACAAAAAGCGCACATACATACACGAGCGCCATCTAGGCGAACGCAACTAATTTGTTGTAAAACCTAAACACAAAATTAACCATTTTGCAGAATGCTTCATTTTTAATTTCCATTTTTCTCCTCTTTATTTGGATAAATATAATATAGTTATCGCATTAAATGGTTGTTTTCCACCATTTCACTTCTCTTTTTCTGTTTTGTTTAAATATACTTACATGAATAGGTAAAAAATAAATTAAAATTTATTGTTATAACATTGGTTCAAATTATGATTATCTTTTCATATTAATAGTCCTCCTTCTCCTCCTTTCGTACTCTGGCTCGCCGAAGAAGATTTCAACTTTCTCTCGTTTACATGTATTAGATAACTAGATATAAAGGGCTTTTTTCAATATTATTGTTGTTATTATTTTTGTCGCTCTACTCTGTTCTCTCATTTCTCTTCTTCCTCCTCTTTCACGCACACTCTTATTGTTGAAACTAATCATAGAAAAAACCAACAAAACAAAGGAAAAATACAGTACAGCTCTTAGCGCGTTTGTCAATCCAGAGTGACCGTCGTCGCTGCCGCCCCGTCAGCCGTGGCTGTGGAGGGCCATCACTTGGACGCGGCCGCGGCACTGCCCGTCAACGCCGAAGACGCCCCTCCACCGCCGCCCGCACTATTACTAATTATTGTACCGCCTATCGAGTTGCCCACCAACATACTCCCCGTTCCTGGCGCCCCTCCGCCGCCGCCCAGCTGCTGACCCGTTGTCGACAGACTGTTCAGCGAATTGTTGTTGGTTTCACTATTAGTCAGACTATTGCTAGGATCGCTCTTCAAGCCAGCGCCGCCGCCAGCCGCAGTCCCCTTGGTCGACTCTAGCTCGTGCAACTTCTTCCACAGCTCCTCTCGCTCCCGTTCCCGCTTCTTCTCCCTGCAACAACACAGACAATCCGGGCAAATGGACTTTAGTCAACGTTCTCTCTCTCTCGGACAAGCAGGAAAACAGACACAGCACAACTAAAGGATCGTTATCATTTTAAAAACCCCATCCATTTCCAACAACTTTACATAAATCCTGAAGCTGCCAACCAAACATCTACTCAATAAATGGTTAATTGTACAGACAATATCGTTTATAATAAATTATTTCAAGTGTTTAATTTATATTAAATCGATTTTTAAGTTTAGACAAAGAAATATCTAAAATAAAATAATAACTTGGAATTAACTATACTATTTTCATTACAATTATTATTTTCAAATGGCTCATATTGTGAAACTTTGTCATTTACTCTCGTACGAGAGAGCACGTTTGAAATTGACGCTTAAAACTCAAGTTTTTGTGAAATTGGAATAATTTCAATGATTTATTGAGTTAAAACTTAACAGTCTATAAATTTTGAAGCTAGTAATAGGTCTAACAGATTTTTTAAAACCAAATTTAAATCTAAAAAGCATGTTAATAGACTTAAAACCAACTAAATATAATAACAGCTATATCAAAGGTCGAAACCGTATATTGGAAGAACATTTAGAATTTTATAAAACTCTTGATTTTTTCGTTCTTAAGTCACAAACAATATCTTCTTCACTGTCAGAAACGACGGAAAAGAATATCTTAACTTAAAACCAATATTATAATAATTTAAACAATGTATGGGAAATATGCACCATAATTAAACACGAGTAAAGTTCTAGAAAACGAATGAAAGATATGAGTGTTTAATTATGTGCTTTTTCAACTAGGTTTTAACAAAATTTTATACAATTCTCATATTTATTAGCTATTTTTTGCGAAATATTATGTAATTAAAGTAAGTTTCTGTGAAGCGAATAGAAAATTTGATCCTCAATCACCATTTCAGAAAAAAATTATTATTGTTCATTTAATGAAGAAAGAATTTGATTAATAAATCATGGCCTAGTTTACTGTAGTGATAAGAATATTTTCAGAATATATTTTCCATCCTACTTGATCGAAAATTATAAATTTTTAGTAATTGAATATTAGTACTAATTATGAGTATGTATACGATTTGTGAAAGTCTGCAAGTATTAAATAAGTCATAATTAAACAGGATTGAATTATTGATTACTTTCTAGTGGAAGCATGTTTCAATAAAATTGTATACAAGTTATTGACTAGTAATACACTGAAAATAAATATTCATGAAAAGTCTAACACCCGTTGATTGAGGTTGAGACTACCCCAAGTTCCTTATTGGAATGTAGAGGGAAATATATATTACTTTTATTTTAGATATTATTTAGAAATATGGATTTACGGAAACAACAAGAAATAAATATACTTTTACCAAAAACTAGTCGTCAGTTTGAAACGGATTATCTCGTACAAGAGTAAACGACAAAGTTTCACATACATCTCCTGAATATGATATTTATTAAATGTAATTTTAAGAATTTTAGTGATTACGGTTTTCAATGCACTAATAAGTTTCGAAGAAAAAAAATCGTTAAAACCCAATTTTCCTGACCAAAGTACGAAACCCCAAACTCATTACGTTTGAATGTTAATTAAAAAATGTTAATTTTGAGACCACCAAACTACTCCAAACCAATATTTCTACATACAATTATTTTCAGGCATGCGTTCTCTTAAGCCTCCCATCTCCTATCAAGTGTTCTAAGGGAATCATGCACTTATAATTACATACTTTCCAAAAGCCTTTCGTCGTCGTCCTTTCTACATCATGGCCTTTTCAATTACACTACTCTCCTGTGCGATCCTCACCAGAGCATGCCTTACTCTTTCACTCTCTTTCTCTCTACTAAAAAACGTCACCAAAGTAGCATAACCAAATAATAATAATACGAATAAAAAAACAAAATAGAAGAAAAAACATAACACACTACTTATATACAGTTACATGAAATTTATTAAAATAAAATATATCGATTTTGTCACTTTACAAAGGTATAAATATGCGTTATGTAAATGTGTTTGTGTGTGTCAGGATTTAGCAGAAGCCTTCATCTGATTGTTCTTCTTAGCATTGTCACCTATATTAAAATCCAACAGATGAAGACAAGCTTAAATTCAAGTCTACTACCATCAAATTATTTTTGTAATTTTTTTTTTCACCTTAAACATTTTAGACATTTTTTGTTTTGTTTTTTTAAAAAAAATTGTCAGTGTTTGCTGTGTTCCTTCTCTTCAATGTCAATAACAAACTACTAAATGGTATATTGTTTAAATATTTATGTATATATTCTGTTTTAGCAACATATAGTTAAAGAAACGGGCTTGGGCGGGGAAGAAGAGAAAAACTATAGATGGAAGGAGAAGCACTCACTTTTGCCGTTCCGCCTTGTAGCTGGCCGTCAGCTCATCAAACAGTTTCGAGTTCATCTCCATGAACGTCTTCAGCACGTTGTACACTAGCGCCACTATCGTCTGATTCCAGTGCTCCTTGCTGATCCGGTACAACGCTGGGAACATAATTGGCATAATCACAGAATTATTCTCCTCGATCAGCGACATCGCGTACTCGTTATTCCAAAAATATAGCGCTCGTTCCGCAACCTGAAATAATAATAGAACAGTATTATTATTTAGCACATATACTCGCCATCTCTTCCCCTTTTCGCGCTAGACAGTATCATTAATGACTATTGAAAAATTTCCGTGTTAAAAGTTTGATTGGATTTATTTTTAAACAAAAAAATACCAAGTTAGATTTATTTGAAAATGAAAAACAGGATTTATTCCAAGAGTTTAATTGAATAAAACCAATAATTAATAGTTCTTGACAATGATAATGACTTATACAATTCCTACAACTAATTCAGAGAAAAGAATAGAAAAATATTCAAACTTTCTGTAAATATTACAAAAAAAACTTAAGGAATGTCCCAAAATTATCTTTTGAATTTGTTATAAATCAGAGATCAAAGTCTATAACCATTAATTGCTTAACTCAATCTTAATAATAATAATAATTTCCCACAGCATTCCGGTATGGAACTGGGGGTAGTATCAACCATCGGGTGTTAGACTTTCCATGACTATTTGTTTTCAGTGTATTATTAGTCAATTAATAGATTAAGTACATTAATTAGGTTTTTGTATGGTATAACATATGGAAATTGTCAAGAATAATAGCACAGTTGCGGCCATATATTTTTGTTAACAAAAATTTCACCTGATTTTTTAAAGAGACTTTATTTGTCACGTAGTTTGAAAGAAATCAAGTCTTAAGGGGTTAAATAACAAGATAATAATAATTAGTTGTGAAAAATTCTTAGAGAAGAACTATGGTGAAGGAGCGTCGGTAGGTAATAGATTACGTTGCTAGTCGAACTTCAAATTGGTCGTCAGAGTACAATGAATATATGTGCATTATAGTCTCCTCTCGGTGATTCGAGGTAACTAACGAATTCTCAAATGGTTCATTGGCTGCTGCTCAGACTGATCAATAACTTTTTTAACAGAAAAGGCGCCTGAAATGATGCAACAACAAATCTGTAACTGTCGAGTGTTCGACGCCCGTGAGTATGATGTATGCAAATTCAAATAGCACACGCATCAATGATTTATAAGAATCCAACTCATAAACGAGTGGTATCCCACTGCCCCCTCGGAAGCCATTGGTTCGACCCCTGGCGGGTCGGATTGACTGGATCCTTTTTCAACCGATCTAATTGGCTAATACACTACAAAAAGAGCCAATGAAATGTCAAAACCGGTTGGTTGAGACTTCCTAACAGGAATTAATATGACAATTTACGTTCTACATTTAGTGCAATTTCTAAAAAATATCGCAAAAAATAACTTTAATTCTATAATTCTTTTGTTCTAAGGTATAACTTTGCCGAACACAAATTTTGGGATTTACATAACAGAATTGCACAAATATATTTGCCGTTAAAATAAATCCGTATTTAACCTTAAATTCGTCATTAACTAAAAATAACAACAATTTTAAAGTAATGTATTTAAAAAGCAAATAATCGTAAAATGATTTGAAAACTCAATTGATTGTACCTGAAAATGGGGACTGGAGACACACTTGGCGATTTGTCGGAAGAGTGGCTCTTGAATTTTGACAAATTGTGGCGGCTCGATGACGTCTAGTATCTCCTCGATCTCGCCCAGGAACATGACCTCCTTCTGGGAGCACGTCTTGGGCCAAAACTTTAACAAACCGGCCACGACGGGCTCTGTTAGGGTGGCGTCCTTCTCCAGGAACTGGACGACACAGTAGGCGAGCTGGGCGTGGTACAGAGACAGACACTTGACCTTGTGGAGCGGGAGCAGCACTTTGACCAGGAACTGCTTGTGTTCCGCTTTCAGGGGCAGCGCAAACCCGTTGATGATACTGCCTAATATCTCCAGCAACTCGCCCACCCCGTTAAAGTGCTCCGTCTCGTAGATAAACCGCAGGAAGATGTTGTTGATCTGCTTCCGGATGAACGCACGCAAACCCAAGAACTTGCCATAAATCCGGTGCAGCACCGTCTTTAGAAAGTCCCTTTCCCGTGGGTCCTCCGAGTCAAACAGTTCCAACAGCTGAAAAAGAGAAAATCAATTAATTACTTTTAAAAGACACGAATCATAAAAATAAAATACAATGTTTTCAGGATTTATTAATTACTATAGTTCTACAGCTATAAATATAAAAACTATGGTTTATTTCGTACAATTCCATTGAAAAATCCTTAGTAGCCAAAACTTCTGGAAAGTTGTCATATTTAAACACTGTTGGATTATACATTTTGAAATACCCTCAGACAAAAACAAATCGTGAAAAATTAGTACTTTGTACCAAAATTTAATTACTAAAAAATATATTTTTAGATGTTAATAGCTACAAAGCAAAATAAATTTGTCGTGTGTTGCTGTGGTTACAGTTTAGAGTCAAAATTTGTCAATCAATTTAAGTTTTTTCCATTAATATCTAAAATCAAAGCTTAAGTAAAATGTTGATTCTGGTGTCTAATTGTGATTTAAAAGATCGATATTATCACATATATATTAGTAATATAAAAGTATGATGCTCGAATTGTATAAAGTTTTGTACGAAACTTCATGGAAAAAACATGCAACTAAACACCCGACTCATTTAGAACAATTTTGCTTGTGTTTAATTATGGTCCATTTTATCGACATGTTATTTAAATAACTATCAATTAAACAGTAATTTCTTTAATAAAGAGTCCCAAAATTAACACAACATTTGAATTTGTTATAAAACAGAAATTTAAAGCTATTAGTTTGTTAGGCGAATCCTAAGTACATTAGTCAGGGTTTTATTTGCACAAATAGCATAAATCTACAATAGCCTTAACGATAACGCTTATAGGACCCTATCCTTTACTTGACTAATTAGTACAGTTGCGGCCTTATATCCTCGATAACGTAAAAAATTCAAATTGTGATAGTTTCATCTCTTGTATAGCTCCCAATGTTTTATTTTTAAAAATACACGTCCACATCAAAACCTACCCATTTTTCTTAACAAATCAATAATTTTTTGACAGTATCGCCATAAATTGATCGTAACAGTTGCATAAGCCGTATTTTCGATTAAGCATGTTCCAAACACTCTGTAAGCCCCAAAATTGCACCAAACATACACTTTAAGAAAGGGCAGGTTTATCAATCCCCATTCTTGAAATGTCTGAGCTCCAAATGTAATTATGCTTCTGAACGTAGTTTCCGATGGAAAAATCATAACTGACGACAATTTGGGCGAATTGGTTTTGAAAAATTTTATGAAAATGATATGGTCCTACAAGCGTCTGGATGCTATGTGCCCATGTATCTTACCAAACCAAACCCTAACTAATGTACTTTAAGATCCACTTAACTTAATAGCTATAGCTTTAAATCTCTGTTTTATAACAAGTTCAAAAAATGCGTTAATTTTTGGACTTCCTTTACAAAAAAAAAATAATGAAATTTTGAATCCTAATTTTCAAAAATGTAAAATTGGTATAAAGCACAAGTAAATTATATATCTATTTATTAAAATTAAATCAACTCACCTGCAGTACAAATTTTTGGTCAATCACTTTCTTGCCGATGGTCGCCTGAAAATCTTGCGACTCTAAGAACCTGAGGAATACTTCATAGACTAATTGTAAATGGGGCCAAGAAGCTTCCAGCGTTGGATCATCCTCCTCCGGATCAAAGTCTGGATTCTCGCTAGGCGGCAAAGTTCGAAACAAATTGCAGGAAATCTAAAAGGAAAATTACAATTTAAAGAATGTTACAAAATAGCCACTATATAATAGATGTTGATGTATATAACAACAACAAATAAAATTAATAAAATAATGATTCAAATGAATAACAAAATATTCTTTTGAAGACATAAAATAATACTTCTTTAATAAAATTTCCTTTTAAAATCTGAGAAATTTATAAATCAATTATTCAAAAGCAGCAATTTTAAAGTTTTTAGTTACTAAAGTTAAGTACGTTCACATTTACTCTTTAAATGAATTCCTAATAATCTTTAGCGAGAGAATTTACAAAACGGTCTGTCAAAAATTTCAATTTATAATAAAATCAAACGAAAATAAAATAATTACGATCGTGCCTCTGACGTACTGTTGACTATTTTTAATCAACTTTCTGTGTTACTTTGTTTTATTTTTTTGTTGAACACATTAAATTAAAGTTTAATAATAATAATAAATTAAATATTTTTTAAACAATTATATTGGAAAATCTTAACATTTAAGTAGCCAATGCTTCCTCTAGAAAGTGTTCCATAATTAAATCATATTCAATAAAAATATCAAATAAATACACTAAATTAGTACGTTGTACTAATATTTAGTTACTAAAAATTGATTGCAATGTTGTCGTGATTTATCGAAAAATTGTAACAGAAAGTTCTATTGCTTGACAGAACCTTTCCTTAATTGTATCTATTAAGACCATTATTTAGTATTGAGTTGCCTTTTTATTCTTTACATCATTTCGCAAAAAAAAATAGCTAATAAATATGCGAATTGTAAAAATTATTGTAAAAAACTGATTAGAAAAAACACATAACAAACACTCGTATCTTTTAAACACTACTCGTGTTTAATTATGGTTCATTTTTTTCCACACGTCTAAATATCAATCATTTTGAATATATCGGTAAACGATCAAACACTTTAATCTTGACTAATATATGATTTTGATTTTCATAAATCTCCTAAACTCGTTAATGATCTCTACGGTTTCCATCTTTGATATGATTTAATAATTAATTGAATTGTATTATCATTTGATGAACAAAAGAAGTAGTACAAAGTAGTATTTTTTGTTTTTTTTTTACTTTGATATGGACGACAAATGTACGAAAATCAATAAATAATTTGTTAGCATTAGTTGACGTAACAGTTGTCAATAAAGTACTTTGCCAGTCAAGTGAAAATTCAAATGAATAAAGGAATAAGACTGACACAATTATCTACAAATTTGCATACTAGACTTTGTGCAGTTCCTTTAAAAATCGAAAGAAAAAAACATTTTTCAAAACTGACTTCAGATTTAATTTTTATATTAATTTTGAAGTCAATATATTGTGAATAATACGGTTTAAGAACTTAATTACACTAGGGCGACAAAGTATTTTACCGCACACAAATCAGTAGTTTTACCTAATTGAATGTGACAAAATTAATAATGTCTTCATTAAGATATTTAAATTTCTGATAATTGATAAATTCTTTTATAAATATTGTCTATTCTAGTATTTTTGTAAAAATTATTTAATCGTTACTCCGTGAATTTGATAACCTTTCTTAAAATTTATTGAAATAATTTTTTAAATGAATATTTACCATTCGAATAATTTCCGGGTAGACAGCCTCCGTTAAAACACCCCTGCCGTGTGTTATATATGTGGAAAGGTCATTCAGGGCTGCCCGCTTAATCTCCTTGCCCTTCATATCTGCCACCGGGTCCATAAAATCAAAGGAGACACAGCACTGTCTCAGTTTCCTAATAAACAGCTCCTCCTGCTCCATGCTCGAGCAATCAACTGAAAAATGTTCAACAACAAAAAACACGAATTAGTGATTATTAGTCTTTTGAATTTTAATCCGATTTCTGCACTTACCTTTTAAGGGCGGCAACTGTTGCAGCTCTACATCCTGTGAATTCCGATACCTGGACGAACCCTGTGACTTTTTGCTTTTCTTCTTCAGGGATCGCTTTGCGAACGGGTCGATCCGGTCCACAAACGTTCCTGACGACATTTTTCCTATGCCCCTTTCTCTTCTTTAAATCGTATTTCACTCCAAAAGACCTCCTCTTCCTTCCTCCTCCGCCTGCCTCCTGCTATAACTGTCTAGGCGACTCCAATCAGCGCAATTGTCCCACCTAAACAAGCAGCGGCGACAAAAGGTAGAGCGGCGCAAGATGAAAAACAAAAAAAATGCAAAACAAACAATTAGCACATAATTATAAAAAATCTATTCCACTTTCACAATTCCACAAATTAATCAACCCCTCTTCATATTCATCGTCATCATTCCGATTCTCTTCCATCACCTCACCTCGCCACATCATTTAATTTCTTTCCGAAAACAATTACCCCAAAATCTACCAATTAGCCAGTGGAAGATGGTTATTCGCTTTAACAGAGACTAGGAATTCAAAGTCACGATAACTAACCAACCTCACAAGCAGCGGCGGCCAATCGGCATTGGCGCTCAATTGTTTCAAAGTTTTGGCCGAGTTCAGTAAATAACCTTCCCTTGCCCGTCTTATTTATAAATTTGCACAACTTTCTTATTCTACCTCCATTTCCATAAAATATTGTCTTTGTCAGATTTTATGTGATCGAATTCAATCAATCTTATTTCAAACAAATATCAAAGAGTAATCATCTTCTCCTGCTTGAATTATTATATTGACTTTTTAAATTATTGCAAGATGTTTAAACCAAAAGTAGTATATTTTCTTTTCCAATATTAAGAAGCAACGACGCATTTCAAATCATAAATTGAATTAACTTTTATTTTCTTCGGGATTTAAAAATTGTTTAATTGATTAGTTGTTTAATAAATAAATATCCCAAAGCATTTTTAAGGGGAATAACCATTTTCGACATCAACCACAAACATTCTAAATACAAAAAAGCCTGTAATTTAAATATGAAAAACATGTGGTTTAGTTTTAAAAATGATTATTTTACATTTTAATACTAAATTAATTTCAATTTTATAATCAATTCTCTACATTCCTTATGTAAATCTTTTACAAAAAAACTTTACGCCTCAACTATGAACCAAAAACGACCTCTATACACATTCCCACTTTAGCTTTACCTAGACATGGCGAGCAATTTGACTAGTTTTCATTAAAATGAACTTCTTCCTCTTTCCCTCGCTCTATCTTCTTTCTGGCACCAAGATCATCATCCAATTCTGACATATAACCATAACCCTGCCTCAATCAATTAATTCTAATTACTTTTGGCTTGCTGACGATGGTGTGTGGATGATGCAGAGGCCAGTTAGCGCTTAAATCTACACTGTTTGTCTCTCTATACTGTTTCTGCTGCTTCCACTATTGCTGACTGTCCGGCTGCCGTCTTTTTGCTCAGCAGTTCTCGGCCCTGGACAACGCTCCGGCAATTGATGCTAATATAGTTGGTTCGATTACAGCGGCGAGACACCGGCATTCACGAATCTGCAAAACGGGCAACACTTTAGTCAAAGCACTCGAACGATTACAAGTGTTTGGTTAAGAAATAGTTTAGGTCTTTGGTGTTTTGGTTGGCTGAGACAATTAATAGCTCTCTAAAATTTCCCTACATTTCGTCACCTTTGAATGTGCCATTACACATTGTAACCGGTTCAAATAAACACGAAAAATTGAACAAATAACCATTTGACCAAGCAAACACCAACCAATACTTAGTCATTGGCCAGAAATCGACACCACCTGTCCATGTAATTCAATTCGCCAATAAAGGTGGAATGCAAAAGTTTACTGTAGTAGCCAAGCTGGATTGGATTTCATCTAGCGCTCTCTCTTCTCCGGCCAACTGTCGTCGATTGGAGGAAATGTGGCCCTGGAGCAAGACCATACAAGTGATGGATCTATCTAACGGCCAAGATTCATCGCATCGAACACGAGTGACCAAGTCACACTTTTATGCTAATACCAGAGCGCACTACTAAATGACCGGGTGGGTGTTTTAGTGACTTTTGACGCAAAACTTTTGCCGAGAAATATAAACACCGAAACAGAGAGTGAGTGAGAATTACAAAGACATCGCTGGTGATATATAAATTATTAAAGAACATACTAAATCAGTGAAAACTGCTTAAAACAGTTCAATTCTTTGTACTCCTCCTATTGGAAAAGACAACAAATCTTGTTTAAAGGTTAAAGTGAACCCCGACGACGACGACAGCTCGTGCTCATCCATATATTAAATTGATCCAGCCAGACAAAAATAGTCTGACTTTGAATTAAAAATGTAGTTCGTTCTGGAGGAAAATTCAATTAAAACATTAACATTTTAATCGAAATGCTCTTTTTCCACGTAAGAATAAATGAAAAAGGGGTCACTCCTTGACCATTACGTTTAAAATCATGCCTTTTTAGAGTTATTAAATAAGAAAGTGAACAGCATTAAGGTACCAGTTCCAAATTGCATACATTTATTGAAAATCAAAACTAGATTATCACCCAATTACAAAATAAAGGGAAAAGTTACATAAAACCAGCCAACAGCTGATTAAAATAATATCAAAACAAATTAGCAATAGGGCATTGGACTTTAATCACTCTCATCAAGGCCTGGTGGTACACCCATGCCGTGTTTTATAACTGCAAATCCAGTTACAACAGTTTAAAGAAATTATTGTCAAGTGTACCTCTTAATTAACATGGGATAAAAAGCATTTAACGCAAAACAGCTCATTAGGTGCAATTAATATTTTATAGGCTAGCCAACTTTACATAACAGACACTAATTTTCTATATAGTAAAGCAAGTTGTTTTTAATTGTAAATCAGAAAAAAAACCTAAATCCAATTCAGTAATTTTCAAAGAGAAGGAAAAAAGTTGAAGGAAAAAATCTTATAAGCCACCAAAATGTGGTTATTGTTCAATGAATGACTACGAAATGAGAGACTTTAATTGTTAATTGAGAGAAAGAGGCTCTCTCGATAGTCCCCAACACTACACCAGTCAGAAGGCACACACCACATTTTCACAAAACGACAACAACAATTGGCCATTCATATCTAAACATTGAATGAATCCCAATTTTCCAAATTAAACTTTTAAATCACAACTATTACACCCAATTCCGATTTGCCGCCTCCCTCTTAGTCCAAACATCCCGAGCCTTCAACTATTCCACGATATATGATTAAACTGCGAGAAGGAAATACATTTGCATACCCCATATAAAAAAATCACAATTTTATTTTTAAATCGCACACGTTAAACTCGAACCCGAATGGCAATAACAACAAAATAGACACATCCTCAACGTTGTTAGAGCCGACATCATCCACCTCAGCTCCTCCACCACCACGGTCCAGAAACATTCTTTTAAATAAATATTTATTTTAAATTTTGAGATTTGTACGACGACTACATCTCTGCTACAACACACACTTGCGAGAGAGTCCACAAAAACTGAAGATAGAGAGCGCGGGGAGCAAAAGAGTCGTCATTCTCTTTTAAGAAAGATATTTCAAAAGAGAATCCACTCTCAAATTGGACAAATAGTCATCCATATATGATTCCATTTAACCACCCATTCACCTCCTCTTCAGCCAAGGAATTGCACGCCAATAAACTTGACATGGAATCCATTTGATAAACACGGAATTCTGTGACAAAATCTAAAAGAAACAGTCCATCATCTCTGGTCTCTACAGCCGCCTTCTAACAGGCAAATAGCTAATGAATGAATCAATTGTTGAGCCCATGCCCGCCATCCAATACGAATGACGATTACATTTCTATAATTATCAGAAACGCACACCACGACCGTCCTAAAATTATCGATAACCACAAACACAACAGCAAACCAACAACCATTCCTTCCACATACAAATAAATGTGAAACGAAAACAACTTGAATGAGGCGCTCCACACTTTGAGCACACCCCCCAAAATATAACAAAAACTACACCCCGCCACTGCCGCCTGCCCCCTTTTAGCTCCTCTCTGACATTAGGGAAATTCACTGTCGTCATCCTCCTCAGCTCAACTCAACTCGGCACGGGGCACACAGCTCAGCTTAGCCGTGTGTCTTTGTAACACTTTGATGGGCCAATTTAGAGAGTCTCACACTCAACAGACAACATACCGTGCCGTCCGTGTCGTCTCCTACCCAATTGAAGGTTAGTGTGGCATTGTGATTTTGACAATTCGCCTCTTTCGTAACAACTATTACCTTATACAAAGTGACAGTTTAGTTGTTAAGAAACCGAACCTACAACTTGAAGCGCACCTTATCAGAAGCAGAGGGAATAAAAACGTAAATTGTTTAAATACAGTGGTGCAAATGTTAATATTTGCTAATTAACGGTTTCAAGTCTTCCGGAACCCCGCCAGGAATTTATAATTTAACATTGAGAGCAGTTTGATTAAGACTTTCCTTTAGCAAGTCTTATTAATTACAAAATTAGTTCGTATTGAGGTTTGAAATAAAATGAAAAATCTACAGATTTATTAACTTTGTGCGATATTAAAATAGAAATAATAACATGTCGTTATACTCTTTAATAGTGTGTAATGGATTGATAAATATTTTCAAGGTAAATGTCATAAATAAAAATATTTACTTAGTGCGATTAAAAACAACCGATATAATGATTTGAGAATACATTTCTGATTAGTGATGTAATTGGCGATTCTATATTTTGTAAATACAATTTAATTGAAATAGAATATGAATTACTTTCATAGACAGACAATATTCTAATTGAAATAAGTAGGTCACATGGCGTTTTAATAAATGTTAATAGATATTCTTTAAGTAGGTATCATATTTCACATTAAGATACAAAGTTTATAACCAATAGTTAATTAAAGAGCAAAGTTTACATAATTTGAATGATTTTTTCACCCTTTAGCACTTATTCTTAAAATTACTAAAAATAATGATTGAACAAATGAAGAAAAAAGTACTTCCACGTGAAATATATGCCTTTGTGGAGTTTTAACTGCAATTTACAACTCGAGCAACTTGAAATTGCAAAAAATGACTAGAATAAACGCATAAGTCGTCTCGTAGCCTCTAGATAATTAAATGAATAATCCAAACTGAACCGATAAGAATCCGCGACAAGATAACAATCCTCAAGTGAATTTTTATGTCTATTTGCACATCAATTAAATTTGTTACTTTTTCGCTTATTTCTATAAATTGTAAAGTAATAGTAAAACAACTGTTCCATAATAAATTTCTGACGAAATTCCAAGAAATGAGGGAAAGAGATCCACAAATCCTAGTAGACCCCGTGCAATTAAAGTCAGTGAAGGAAATGGGCAATAAAAACTTAAATTTAACTTGGATCGTGTGCTTCTAGAACCGCTGGCGGACACTAGCAGAGCTCACTCACATCATATTCTATTGATGATAACCTTTATCAATTGATTGATTTATAATTCTGCTCACCATTTAATGAATTTACTCCAAATTGGCGCTTTTGTTTTCTTTTCCTCTCCCGAGTAGTAGTAGTATATATTTGTGTGTTCTCCGCTCTTTATTTCTCTCTCGCTGTCAATTTTCCGCTCTCACTCTCTCAACTTTTCCTGCTTGTTGTTTTTATTTGTGGTGGCCGAGTCCACGGTTTTTCTCGATGCCTCCATAAAAATAACAACACACAACCGATAGATAATCCTTTATACACACTCAACTTTCCGTTTTTTTCCCTATTAGTTACAGCTTTTTCGGTCACAACAAATCACTCTTTGCTCAAACACCAACACAGAAACAGTTTTTGTGTCAAACTCAGCTGCAAAAGAAAACACACCAAAACATTGCGTTAAATTATTGAAAAGACAATATATTAATCACTTATTAGACCACTCTTGGATCGCACTGGGCTTCACTTTCACTTTTACCCCCGTCGCCCTTATCGCAAAGACAATTATTTGGCCAACTTTGGACAGAAATGCAAAGATCAGACAGAGACAGAAGACCAAAAGTTATGACACACTTTTTTTGGTATGCGTTTAAAAGATAATAAGATGGAAATTTATCGCCAAGAATTTTCCCCATGATTTGATATGCGTTTTAATTTTAGCCTCCTCTGGCTCTGGCTGTTGGTTAACAAGCCGAGAAGGTGAAGAGGAGCAGTATAGTGGAAGAAGAAGAGGTTTTTGGTTTTGATGACGAGAGAATCGTAGTCGGCTACGTTTTATTCTACAAATATATTGTGTTGCAGTGCATTTGTATGGGTTGTGAGATGATGGTTTGCGCGAAAATAACGTGTGTTTATTTTAGCTCCATTATTGGCCAAATTGAACATAAATCACCCGAATTATTAACAAAAAAAATATATAATAAGATATCTGTCCAGTTCCCAAGCAAATTTATACGTTTTCCGAGGCGCAGAATGATAGAAAAAGGGAAAACAGAAATTCCAATGGCACAAGTGTTTGTGCAAATGTGTGTATATGGGAAAGAACAAAACTAGAATTATAGCCCACTCGATTTTATTTTTAAAATTTAAATATTGCCAAGGAGCTCAATAAACAACAACAATGCCACCAATTGGACATTGTTGCAAACTGTTTTCGTTTATCATTTCCCTACCACACACTGTTTTAATCCAATTTCACAGCCTTTACGGTTTCAATTTATCAGAACGAGCAGTTATTTCCTCAAATCACCTTTTTCAAAACTGTTATTCAACCATTATTTGAGTTTTCTTAAAAGAGTTTTAACAAAAAATGACAATTTCATGAAATTTCATCAATTTAATTTTTTCATTAAATTTTCGCTCTCCACTCTCGCCTCACCTCGCGCGGTGATTACCGACGAAACCAACGACCAAAGGCAGCCAGCAGCGGCGAAACCATCGGCCAAGTTATTCTGAAAAGCCAATAATGGCGGATCGAGAAAAAGTCGAATTTTATTCCGGAAAATGCACAAAGTGGAGTAGCGAAGAAGGCAACCGGTCGCTCAGAAAATTGCGTAGTAGTAGGCCATGAAAATGGATTTTGACAGCGCTAGCCGAAAAAATGGGCGAGCAACAGAAAAGTGCTAATTTCTCGTCTAAAACCCGTCCAAAACACTTTCTCGATGCACAGTCACTGTAATCCGTATCCAGAGTAGCGATTCCAGCATGAATAGCCCACCAAAACACACCAAATTCCCTCAAAGTCCGTTTTTTCACCGAGTTCTGTCAAAATTCTTTTTTCCACTTTTCTCGCCTTTGGAATGGCGGATCTTTACCTGAGCCACCGCACAACCACTAATCGTACATCGCGCTCTCGTTTGGGACAATCGCTAACGCTTCCCGACGCGGAAAAACTTAAAATTCGGCCCGAAGGTGGTGTTTTTGCACAAAAAGATCAAGATACTACGTTACCCTACTACAAGTCTACACCAGTCTGTAGTAGAGGACTACACTTTACTACAGCCATTTAAAACACCAAAAATAAACACAAAAGCGCAATAAATAACTATTATAATAAAACTAGTTAGTAGAATATAGCTAAAACACTATAACTCTCTTAATTTATGGAATAAAAGGCCTTTAAACACGAAAAAGGAATTGTTCAAACCGTTATATTTTGAAAAATCTACAAATTATGGCGGTTAAATTCAAATTCTATCAATTTTTTTCACCAAGCCAGGTAACAGCCTTGATTGATGACACAACAACAATGGTTCGGAAACCGTTTATTTTTAAATTCACCATTCCAACGACATTTAGGAAATAACAAATACGAAAATATAAATCAGTTATGATTAATATACAAATGTGACAAATTCACAGCTAAAAAACATTAAATAAGGACAAAAGAGTAAAAGAAAAACCTTGTTTGAGAGGGAGAAAATAAAGAACTTGAAAAACTAGGATTTGTACATGATTATTTGTTAATATATTTTAAAATTTGTCATTCAAAGATTGAATGAAGTACAAAAATTGCATGTTATATCAAAATTAAATCAATTTTAAAAATATGAGAATATGCTACAGAAAGCGAAATGCCAACATTTTTCTTTCTTTCTCTGTCTTATAAACAGAAAACGGTTTGAGACACATTGGCAGTGGAGTTGCCTGGTTTTTGTAAGGAAAAAATGTATTTGAAAATAACGGTTTTTTCACATTTGATGAAAAAAATCGGCAACAAGAAGCCCACGGTTTCCATTTAAACTCCGAATGGATCTGTAATGAAATACAAAGAGTTTGAAAGTCTGTGGATTCCATATTATTGGCTAAGATAAAAGTTATTTCTGTAGGTTATTTTTTTTCGGTGATTTTTTCTTTCAAAAAAATATGCCCACTGTCAAAATTGTAATAAAAAATTCTTGTATAAAATATAAAATTGGTTCTTGAAATATAAAAATTACAAAAAAATTGATTATCAGAAGTTAGAATATTTAAAAGTAATTTTAAAAAATTATATAAAGTCTGTCTCCTTAAAATTTGTAGTTTTGATTGTTTAAATAGAGATATGTATTTTTACTATTTTTACTATATGTCATATTCTTTTGTATAATAGTTTAGTTTTATACTTAGTTTCGTGATTTATTGTAGATTTATCATAATAAATATCATAATTGTCAGTTTTTTATTTTTGGAGAAATTTCTAAACCGTTTTCTTGTTATTTTATATTTATTCAATCATTTTTAATAGAAATAGTATTTACGAACATTAGGAACTAACTGTTTTAACTCTAGAGATAACTCCGTTTATATCAGCCCTCAATATGCTTTATACTTGAAATATATTCAATTAAAGTTTTTATTGCTATTTTTATATGCTATGAAAACGACTTACTACTAGTAAAACTTACTAAAGTATACACGTAAGCACATATTTTGGGTTAAAAAATCATATTCATGGTGAGGCATAATAACTTATTATAGTTTTGAGGACTTGTTTTCAAATTTAGATTTTTAAAACAGTAAAATATAACGAACATATTAGTTTTCTATTCAAATCACTATAATCATGTTTACCCTAAGGATATAAAAAATTGTTTTATATAATAGTTTAGGAATGGAAGTGTTAAAACTATAAAAAAGGCAAATTTTCCTGAGATATCCCATTCCCCTTAATTCATGATAATTTCTTCTAATACAAAGATATATATTTTAAACTAACATTTATTATAAGTACGTTAATTAATTTTAAGTATTTAATTTTTAAAACAGTTTTGGAAATACATAAAAATTATAAATACTGATGTCTTAAAAGATAGGCGAAATTAAATTGTTCTCTTCGAGAGTAATAGATTATAATTTCGATGGTTACAATTAAATACAATTTGGTATACTAATTGCAAACATAAACTATATTTAATTAATTAACCTAAATTAAAAAACAACGTGCTATTTGTTGTGGCCAAATATAAACACAGCAAATTCTAAGGGGATAGCGTTTAATGAGAATAATAATATCCAATTATTTTAAAGGATTTTTTTTCAAAATTAGTTTTACATTATACGCGTACATATTAATGTTAAAAAAATCACAAACAGTAATATTTTTCAAATAAAAAAGAATTAAACTTGCGCGTTACTTTGGAAACGAGACGATTGTTTATTTTCAGTTGTGTAACGAAATTTGTCTAGAGAAAACAGTTTGTTAAAATGCAAAACTCCAAGGAGAACCCCTGCCGGGCAGTAATTGAGGTTAAGAAGGCGAGTCCACCTCCTCCAGACTCGAATGTCTCCATATCGATGAACGATTTCCTGGGTTTCCTCAAATTGGCGTTGACTTTGACCAGTCAGATTCACGATTCCGCGGACACGAAGAACCTGAAGAGCATCTCGTTCGATTACGACGCCTTGGCGGAGAATGAACTCATTAACAGCCTCATTTTGAACTCTGCAAAAACCACCGAAATTGTGACTGAGGGAAAGGACTTATTGAGGAAGAACTCCACTCCTGGATCGAGTAAAAACGACTTGTTTCGAACTAAAAAACCAATTGCAAAAGGAGGAAGGGGAAAACCAGAGGAACATAAGGTTGTTTTAAACTCAATTTTACTGGAAAAACTCGATGAAGTCATCAACGAGGGAATTTTGGACTCGGTTTTACCGTTTATTTGCCCTCAACATTTTTCTTTTACTCCTCCTTATTTCTTTGGGAATTCCTTAACAATTTGCAAACCAAATAAAGTGATTCTTCCCAATAGAATGACCTGCATTACCACCACTTCGGACAACAATCCTTCAGAAGGGAATGCAGAATTCGAAACGGAAGAATTATTACCGTTAAACCGCAAAACGACGAAATCATCCGAAGTGGGATCGATTGTGATCGCGAAAGATCATTTGGGACGCCGAAAATCTTCAATTAACACGATCGGACACAATCATGATCATAAGGAAAATACTGATGTCGTTATCCACGTTTGTGATGAAGTTAAAAACGTTACTAAAGACTTTACTTGTGACCAAAAACTTCTTGTTAAAAAGATGGGATATTTTGCTGATGTCACTGCTGGACAAAAGCTGGAGGATATGGATATTTCCGTTCACTGCGATGTCCAAATCTTTGAATGGCTTATGAAATGGGTTAAAAAGGACAATTTAAACCAAAACGAATGGCCCATTCTTGATCCTTCTAATGTGATTCCTATTTTAATA
The DNA here is from genome assembly GCA_001014945.1 of Clogmia albipunctata. Lineage (NCBI taxonomy): Eukaryota > Metazoa > Arthropoda > Insecta > Diptera > Psychodidae > Clogmia > Clogmia albipunctata. The sequence continues at coordinate 25,012 of JXOV01011970.1, forward strand.
TCAGCCAGTTTCCTACAGATGGAGCCACTTCTCTTGGATTGTCTCTCATTTTGTCATTCCCGTCTGACAGATATTGTCAAGGTATCGGCCAATTTATCATGTTTAAATGACAGCATCATCACAAGATTGGCAGCCATGTTCACTAACCTCGAATTAGAGGTGGTCAAAGACAAAAAGGATAGAGTTCTGCCCAGATTGTGGACAAAAATGATTCAAAGTTTGTCAGAAGCAGAACCACAAGCATTGAGAGGTCACTTTGCCAGTTTGGCTAACCTCTATCGATGCATTCGATGCGAAAAATACATGACCAATTCTGTTAGTTCTTACGTGCATTGTGTCCCTCAGCAGATTAGATTGAATCGTTGGGGACAGCTGGTCAGTCAACACACAAGGGATAACAATTGGAACTTGACCAACTTCACCTCCTCTTTGTACAAAGAATTGAGGTCCTGGAGAAAAGTCTACTGGAGACTTTGGGGAATGGTCCACTTTCTCTATTGCTCCTTTTGTGATCAACATTTTCCAGTCCATCAGGTATCAATTCTTTCAGATATTTAAATATTAGAATGTGTTACTATAATTGCTGATTACATTATTTAACGGAAATATGCTCGCAATGACGTAACGACCGTTGGTTTAAAGTAATCAAAGTTATCAAATGTCCTTTCCATCATTTGCCAGTCTTTGACAATTGAACAGCAAGTATCCAAATCATTAAATATTAGTGATATGTTACAATGTGATTAGTATCATGATCAAATGATACTGTATAGAGCCTATATTAACAGGTTTTTGCACTGAAACAGGACACACACACACACACACACCGAAGACCACCAATCACTTTTAGCGTTCATTAGGTACCCATTTTTCAGTAGCAGCTAATTACTTATCTAAATTTATTATAGTTTGTGATTTGAAAACTTGTCTGAGTCAAACAAAAGCTGTTGACGATAATATTTTAGGCTGGGGATATTATTTTAAAATTTATATTATTGTTTTTAAGGAAGTAATATATTATATACAAAAACTATGTCCTGCTAGAGTGTTAAATCCGTTTTAATACTACTTACCAAACGTGTTTAATAGAAAATCCTGTACTTTAACAAAATTATTTCCCAAATTCTCAGAGTTCTTGGATTTTCTTTGCAGATTTCGTCTTCTTTTCCGACGAGCACTTTTAATAGTGAAGAAAAATTACTTGTGCAGTAATTTTTTAAAATAAAAATACGCGTATTTAAAAATATTTGCCGTAGTCATGGTCGCATGCCAAGGCCTATATCAACAAAATGAGTAATTCAAAATAAAAATTAAATTGAGACAAATTTGCTTGTGGGCTACAACTTGCTTTTTACACAAGTAAAAGAAACACATAATGAAACTCAATTCCAAAGTCAAAAAGTTATCTTTCCCACAAAGGATTGCAGAGAGAATTATTGTAAAAACATAATAATTGTCTTTAAAATCGAAAATTTTAATTTCAGATGAATTGGTGTCAATTTCATCCCGACCCACCTCAATTTTTAGGACCGATCATAAGCGAGGGGCGAGTCTCAGGTCCTGCTGGTCGTTATCCGTGCTGTGGAAAACAGTCCTATCGTTTTGAAATCCTTCCCGGGCCCCACGGATGTCAATACAGAGAGCACACCGTTCAAACCGACAACGATCGCGATAGATCGATATTAAATTTGGCACAGATTGCTGCAGAAGGTGGCTCCCTCTATGAGCCGACGCCTCCTATAAACACGAGCCAGAATTCTATAACAGACAACTGGTGGAATGGAATAACACTGATGCCTTATCGTTCTAAACTAGGACTTTTACCAATTCTTCATATTGATGGTTAGTATTTTTAAATTATTGTTGTTGATAACTTAATGAAAATCTTTTCTGCCAACAGATGGCGTTACTAAAAGATATTTGAAGAAATATGTTAATCACTATCAGGCTTCGGTAGTGGAGTCTAGTAGCGACAGTGAGTCGAATGACAACTCAAGGTCTCCGTCTGTGGCCCAGCAGTTCATTTACAGTAGCGATGGCGGAGAGTCGGAGAGCAGCAGTCCTCGCCAGTACCATCACAGTACGACTAAGAAACGCTCAAAACTTGCCAACGGTCGAAATTGGTCAGGAGAATTGTCTGCACGAAGTAATCAGGATAATCAACGAGAGTACGAGGAAAGGGCAATGAAACAAGTGATTGCCTTGGTGGAGAAGAAAGTCTGCACCTTAAATAATCAGCAAGCACAACATAATGCTTCCCAATTTGTGGGTGGTAGTTTCCTAAAATTAGAACAAGAGTGGCGCGAAAGTGTTAGAAATCGGGGTGCAACCACCAAACAAAAGAAATAGGATATCCATTAAATAAAATTAAAACATACGTAATGGAGAGTAGTAATTAGTGGCACAATGAGAAAAAATTATAATTTTAAAATTCAATACATTATTAGATTAAAATGGGGAATTTTTATGAGAAGAGTTATAAATAGTAAAATGAAACGAATATTGCATTAGTTGGATCTAATTCTGAAGTCATATTTATACCTTTTATTTCTATTATAATATTAATTGGTTTTATTATGGGCTGCATTTGAAGAAAAAAATTAAGATTTTTCAGTACACTGGCTTCTCATATCTTATTGCGTACGCAAATAAAATATTATACTTTAACATATAAAAATTACATGAAATATAACACACTAAATCAAAATCAAATATAATAGTGGTACACCCGGTATAAGGGTCACTGAAATTTTAGTTATATTTTTACACGACACAAGTACTAATAAAAATATTTCCCACAACATTCCGGTATGGAACTAGGGGTAGTCTCAACCCCAACCAACGGGTTAGACTTTCCATGACTATTTATTTTCAGTGTATTAGTAGTCAATTTATAGCACCTACACCGGTTGAAAAAGGATCCAGTCAATCCTACCCGCCCAAGGATCGAACCTACGGCCTCCGAGGAGGCAGACGAGAGCGTTAACACTTCGTCTATGGGGCGGGTACTACTACAGTACTACTACACAAAGCAATAATTTTAATTTGGACTATGAAATTTGATTGAAATATATAGTTACAAAAACTACACATAAAAAGAAAAGTCGAAAAGACGAAAAGAGAGAAAGAACTTCCCTTGTTTGTTATTTTATAGGCCCGACTATAATTTGTATGTTCGAATGCTATCAGAAAGAAATATTCATTTTTCTATGCCTTACACTGTATCAAAGGGAGTCTAGAATCTATACCCATATGGTTTACCCCACTGAAATAAGACACTGATCACCATTTATATTAAAAGAATTGATAATTAAAAACATAATTTTATAAGAATTTTTTATATCGACCTAATTTTGTTAGAAGATACTTTTTCGCACTAGTAAAAAAAAGTTAAATACATATTATGAAATTGAAACTCGCTTTTCGACAAAGGATTGCAAAAACGAAATTACCAAACCCAACAACGTAAAACACAATGTATAATTCCCAAAACAATGTTCCCACAAACCCTCGATATCACAAAAAAATAAAACTCACGTTCTAGATAATATATGTACAGGATTTATTAAAAGTCTAGGTTTTAAATATTCAACAATAATGATTCACACACAGACAAATTTAGCAGCTGCCTTCACATTTTCACACCTCCTTATCTTTCTATCGGTCTACCATTTCTAATCCATTGAACTACTGGACGGACTTTAATTAGATCACTTGGTGGAATTCTTGTCGGGGAGACTGTTGTTGTCTTTTGCACTGAGGACGAAGATCGGAGAGCTGTAGTCCAAGTACTTGTCGCCCATTCCCATGAATTTGTTGGCGGACAAATTCTTCTGCTTGGAGGACTTGCGGCCGCGCTTCAGCATAACGAAGATCACAAAGATGCTGACGAGGAACGCGGACCCGGTGGCCAGGATGAACACGATCGTTTGGAAGGTGTTCTCTGGGATGGCCGACGTTTGCTTTTGCTGACTCTGGGGCTCTGATTGCTGTTTGGCGACTCCATTCTTGTGCAAAAACCTTGATAGAGTAATGTCAGGCCTCAACTCACCATCAACAAGGACTAACTTGTTTTGCTTCACCATCTCTTCGATCGCAAAAGCTTCGTCAATTTTATTCGAATTGGTAAGATCGAATTTGATCAGAATTCCATTTCCATTACTCTCCACTTTCAAATTGTCTGGAGTTTCCTTCAAAAGTTCTGTCAGTTCTTCTTGGACTGTTTCGTAGATGTTGGGGAATTCCTTATGGTTAGGATTTTTCATATGAAGTTCGATTGTCACCAGATCGATAGGCGTGAATTGACAAGACTGACTTCCAGTCTGGAACGTGCTCGACATTGGAAGTTGATTTCCAGCAGCATCAACACACCAACAGATGTCGCCGTTGCATTGCATTGGCATGAATGATCCATAAGGATCACAAGCAACTGGGAAAGGAGCTGTAAGTCTCAAGGCATGACATCTGGTAGAGCTGGCAACCAGTTTCCTTGTTGATTTACTCTGGACTTTGATCTGATTTTCTTCTTGAGGTAAAATGGCTGTTGTCGAAATATCTATGATTTTTTCGGTGATCTCCGAATTTTTAGACATGTGCCTCGCTAAACTTTCAGTGGAATAGTCAACCTCCATTTCATCTCGTTCCATTTCAATCAAATTATCATCCACAAGGATTGTCATTTGTCTGATCAGTTCTTCCATAACAGGATCCTGAAGATCAGTCTCCTCATTCATTCGTCGTCTGGCTTGACGATGGTTACAAACGGGCTCAGTGTTTCGGGTCAGAGAGCCCTTCAGAGGAGCACCCTTTTTGTCAGCGCACCAACAGACGCCAATGCCATTCGAATCGGTGTTTGTACTCAAACATTGGACTGGCAACCAGTTTCCAGTCTCTGGGTCACATTGGGGCTGGAACCATGACGAACTGCTATGACCAGTCCTCTTGGCAGCCAATGAGTTCTTCATTTTCAGTCGCTCACATTGACTTAAAACTGGACAAACTCCTCGACAGGCATTTTCGCTATGGAAGAGATTCTTGGAAGAGCACGACGATGCCACTTTGACGGGAACGCATTTGTTCAATCTCGAATTAAAAGTCCACTTTCCAATCAAAGTTCCATTGTATTGAGATTTGGTTGACTGAACACATCCAGAATCCAAAGACTCAAAGCAGACATCCCCTGAAAATGTATTAATTTTAAATCATTCGATTTTTAATATTATTATACAACAAGTTTGAAAAGAGAGTTATTTTAGCATATCAGAGTTATTTTAATAAAATTTTTTATTATAATATATTTGAAATATAACTTACTTTGTTTAGAACAGCACACTCCCTTATGGGTCATCGGGTTTATTTGACAAGCGTGTGTTGAAGGACAAGAATCAGAGTCACTTTGGGGTCCACAAGTGACTTCTTTTCCGCTTAGTTGAAGGGGTTCTCCTTCTACACAGATGCTGTCCATTTGTGGCAAACAAATTGGCATCCTTGGACAAGGATTGTCAATGCACTCAACCTGAACCAGATCACACTTCTCACCACTTGGACAGGAAATATCAAGGCAAGGATTTCTACAAGTGCACGTTCGACATCCATTTTCATCGAACAAAAATCCATGTTCGCAAGCGTGGCATTTCAGGAGGGGGCATTCAACAGTAGGAGCAATATTACAGTCAGGGGAAGAAGTTTCGTTGGTTCTGGTGCCAACCCTTTCGATTCCGAATTCATCCACGCACCAGCATTCGTTTTGTGGACCACATTGGACGGATTTCCAACGTCCGTCGTTTTCATCACATTGGGCAATGTACTTTTGCCTTGCTGGAACTCCCAGCTCGATAGCCTGATGAAGTTGGATACTTCGAAGATGTTGACAAGCTGTTTTCAATTGAGGTTCCACACATTGGGTACCACAGCCATTGGAACAACATCTCTTTGAACCTTCACAATGTGAATCTGATCGGCACTCATAATCACAGGCGTCCAGGTCTGACTCTTCGTTTCCGGGTGGAATCAAGAACGGACATTGTCCAGGCTTTCTCGGAAGGCAAGCTGGAACTGGTGGACAGTATTCCCCTTCACAGGAAACATCTACAGTTCGACATTCCTGATTTTCAGGACATTCGACATTGTCACAAGGATCTCGGCACTGACATCGAGGGCATCTAGTATCAGAGTCTAATACGAAACCATAATCACAACCCATACGACAAGTGATGTCTAAGCATTCCAGTTCCTCCCTTAAACTAAAATAAAAAAATATTTAATTTATGAAACTAATTAAAACTTGTTAGTCTTACCTTTGACAAACTTCCAAGGTCGTGTTAATAGATTTTGTTTGAGGTATTTCAGTACCAAAACCATCCACACACCAACAAACTTCAACTTCCATTTCCACTAATTTATTCTGATCTTTAGGTTCCTGTTTCTTGTTTCCATTTCCTCGTTTCAAGGGCTTTTCAAAACTATTGTCCTTACTTCCCAAGCCCAAGGCTTGAGTCTTTGGCTGACTGAAGTCTATAACCTTGGCAGTTCTTCCTTCGGCACCTCCATCTCGGTTCAAAATCATTTCGGTGAACATTAGTTCTTCTTGATTTGTGGTGGGGTCTAAAATCTTTTGCCTTAAAAATTCAACCAAGTTTTTAATGTTTAAGTCTTGAAGACTTCGAAGTGATTCAGTAGCTTGTTCCAAAGGAACCAATCTTAATTTCACATCTGAAATATCTCGTCGTTGTCTGTTGGCCACCTCTGGTTTATCTTCGACCAGCATCCTCATTTGACGAATATTTCTCTCTTCCAAGATTCTTCTTTGTTCAGCTACCGTTACTTTAATCGTCTTAGTGTGGCACTGGGTCGGATTGAAGTTGCCTCGTTCGTCGCACTTAGGGTTGGGTAATGCTAGAGTCATTCCCTCTTCGGTACCTTCCATACGATCGGAGAAGTCTCGTAAATATTCGCACACTAAAATTTATTTTTATTTTATTAAAAGACTGAATTTAAATCTCTTAAATATTCTTACTTGTCTGCTGTCTCTCTGCATCAGCCATTTCTTGTTCCATTTGAGTCTCGTCGTAATCTAAGGGTTCCAACTCGGTTTGCTTATTGCTTCTACCAGTTGCGACTGGAGTTGGACAGCAAACGTTCTTTGCCTCGCCATGGAGTTTTCGACACTTGTACTCCCTTGGACAGATCACATAGTTGGTAGCACTGCGACCCGATGATTCTTCCTCAGTGTCAAAGAAGCTCTTCGATTGAAATTCATCGGAGTCGATTGAGTCTAAGAATAGATGTAAATATTTGAAAATCTCCTTAGAAATTTTAAGTTATAGAGTCTTACCAAGTCGACAGTAAAAGACTTCCCCTGTGCTGTTGTCAGAAAGTGGGGTTCCAATGTCGCAAGGATTAGAGTAGACCAGATCCGGTTTGCAAACTGGTTCTGATGCACACAAAGAAGATCCTGAAACGCATTCTGGGTCTTTAGCTACCTCGCAGTGACTGCCCATTGGGCACTTGTATCCTTCGCATGGTTCTGAGCACTCGCAGGTTGGACAGCCGTTATGATCACTCTATAAAGAATTATTTTATTATTTGAAAATTAGTCAGTCTAGATTTGATAATGAAGTTTTATGGAAGTTTAAAAAGAAGACTAATTAAAACTATATCTTTATACTCAAAAATCTATAAGTACATTGAAATTCAAACTCTATGATTCTAGCTAATGCCAATCATTCTTTTGGGTTATATATTCTTAAATTAACATAACGACAAACATAAAAACCTTCATACCTTGAATCCATATTCACATACTGCAGCACAAATACTCTGATCACAGCCCTGATCTACACTTCTGCCAGATGATCGTGCTGTAAAAACCATGAAAACATTTAGATGTTAATCTTTTAAAATAAATTGATAAACCTACCAATCAAATTTTCGACTCCTTCACAATCAACCAGACTTGCAGCACCCATAGTTCCCTTCACCTTATCTCCAGTCCTAGGATTGACACACCAGCAGACTTTTCCATTTCGAGAGCATTGTTTTTTAGCAAAAGGTCCTTCGATATTGTTTTCCACGCATTGAGGAACATAACCTCGTCCTTCTCTCTCATTTACGGATAAAAGTTCCGAGAGCATTCTTGCTTGATGACAAGCTGAAGTCACAAAAGTTAGAAAATGGTTCAAATAAGATAATGAAATCCTAATAAGGTAAGTAACATAAAATATTCGAAGTATAGGTACCTGTGACATTAAGAGGTTGTCGACAATTGGATCCACATCCGTTTGTATCACAACACTTCTGCATTTGAGAACACTCTAGATCGTGAGTGCAGGGAGTTCCGCACATCAGTCCAGCCGTGGAGGAGATGTCTTGTTGATCAGAGCTGGGACACTGGCCTGGTTTCTGAAACTTCAACGAAGCTGGACAACAAACTCCGTAATCATGACCGGGTTGAACTAGGCACTTGAATAGTGGAGGACAGGTTGGTTTTCCTGGATCATTTCCGCACAAAAATGGTCGAACAGTTCCGGCTATACTTAAGGGTTCTCCAAGGGGACAAAATTCGTTCAAACTCCTCGCTCTTTTGCAAGTTGGAACTGGAGGACACGGCTCCTTGGCGCAAGAAACTTCTTGAGGCTGGCATGACAAGGATCCTGGACATTTGACTCCTTCACAAGGATCCCTGCACTGGCAAATGGAGCATCCACTTCGTGGGTCTCGAGCGAATCCCGCGGGACAGAACATGCGACAAGAACTCGCTGGACAGTCGTTGTTTATCGCTGTACAGTTGACATCTTTGGCACTATCGCGTCTGCTACCCACGATCTCCACCCCGTACTCATCGACACACCAGCACTCGGAGTTGTTGACCTCATTCGAGCATTGGACCGCCTCGAAATCGCCAAATTTGGTGCACTTTGGCACGCGCACGTGGTGCTTGGGCCCTTCACCGCTGTCTAAGCTCAATGCTTTGGCCCGTCTCGACTCCGCCCTCCTCAAATGCTGACAAGCCGTCAACAAATCTGTAACACAAGAAAAACATGAACAACATAAAAAGTGGTACACGCAACCAATTTGCATTTCCTCCATCATTGATCTTTCACTCGCGATCAAATAATTTATTGTGGCGCGGTGCTGCTGCGATCGAGGCGGATTCTTTCGTAATTGAACTGGAATGAATGACCCCAGAACCTACATATCTTCTATACTTAAACCGCATTCAGAGAAATGAGTGGGCGATTTAACATTTCCATTTCAGAGGAAAAGAGAAAGAGAGGAAAGAACTCGATCAATTGATGGTAAAGAAATGCATATTGATATTAAATTCATTTGGAGCAATTGCATGCAATAATCTATATTAATGAAGTTCCGCTTCGAATTGTACACAATTTTCGTGAAATCCACCTATTAATTTAACGATTACGAATTTTACCGCAATTCACAACTAATTCGGTATTAAATGGAATGAATTATGCAATGATAATTCATAGTTCTTATAGTATTTCCATTTTAATAAGTTTCTGGATCAGAACCGGGACTTTGATGTTAATACCCTTAATTGATATAATTTATATTATCTACAATTAACAAAGAATTTAATTAATTGAAAATAATTAAAACCATGAAGAGAAAAATATACTTTCTTTTGAAAAAAATATTTATTTTTAGACTAATACTATTACATTCATCTTATATTTTAAAATAAGATAAATTTTTCGAAATTTAGAAATATAAACATCATTTCATCTAATTATGAATATAGAGTTAAATAAAAATTAAATCGAATAACATCTCTTGTGAAATCGAAATTGATTAAACGAATAATTAAATAATAAAATTTAAATTCCTAATTCTTGTCGTGAAACCAGAATTCCCGGATATAGAAAATCAAAGAGAAAGTGATCACCAATTAGGCTATCGTTTTGTTCTATGCGATCATTCCGTGCTGCGAGGCCCTGAAAATAATATAATACGATCGCCATTTGTAATTGTCATTAATTACGGCAAATTTCCCGCACAAAAACACTCTCGGACAAGAATGGAAGGTGAAAGAATGCATTCTCTGATCGCTTCAAATTTCAACCAAGCGCGCCGTGCGATCCGTTACAAAAATCGAAAATAAAAACTTTGGTGTCAGTCGGTCAAATTACCTTTTCTCCACCATCAGTTTCATTCAACCTGAAGCCGATGTGAAGTGGTAAAGAGTTGACAAGAACTCGGTTTGGGAGGGAACAATGATTCGACTAAATCAATTGCGATCAAGGTTTCTGATAGAGACGATCATTTCCATTGTTGAATGTTACCCGCGTACAATGATCGTGTCGAAATTGAACGCAAGAAGCATCTCGGCGCGATCACTTTTACTTTCCTCACATCACTCGTCATTATTTCGACGATTCAAATCAATTTGGATGATGAAGATGATCACATGTTATTAAAGTTGTTTACCCGAACTTCTTTTTTACTATTTATTTAATACGTGTCTTGTCGGAAAGTTTTCATCTGGCTAAGAGTGTAAACGGGTATATTTTTGGTGAAATCGGATCGACTTTAATTAGCCATGATTCACACTTAATTGCTGTAAATTTCTGCTGTAATTCGTTAAATTAGAGTCAAAATTCGGTGAAAATCGGAATCAGTGAAAGATGATGACCATTTTCACTTTATTTACTCTTTTTCGCTCAAGTGCTTTAAAAGCTCTAAATTACATGATCTTTCTTGGACGATGACGGTGTGTGGTGATCGTCAGCCGAAAACTGACCAGCTCATTTGAATAAAATGGGTACGGAATTTGAAGGTTATTTCGGGAATAAATTATAATGGTTAAAGTGCTCAAAAAATGTCAATAAAAACCAGAAACCATTCCGTGTCTCACTCACAACGAACAAGCTTTTACGTCTTGTCAAATAGCAGGTCTCTGGGTAAATATTACAGCGCAGCGTTGAGAAACTCGCCGAGACAATTGAAGTGGCTGTGCTCCGAACAGAATAGTAACGAGCTCTGGATGAACACGGGGACTGGTCTGGCTGTAATAATGAGTAACGAGCTGATGACAAATCGCCGCAAACCTTTTTAAAGACCAACAAACACTCCGCAATACGGTAAGGCTTGACTGTAAATTATCATTTAAGAGATTAATGGTCGTCCACTTATTCAACACGAAATAACTTAATTAATGTTTCTTCATTTGGAAAATCTTATTACTTTTCAGTTTTTGTCCCCGATTATAATCTCTAAACGGTCATATAATTAAACCGGATAATAACACTTTAGTGTCCTTAATTGATATACTTGATCGTTAACACATTCTGAATCTACTCGTATTCAAAAATGAAAATGAATAAAATTGCACTAAAAATAAGAATAGGTTGTACATGTTTATTATCGAAGTTGAAGGACTAATTGTTATCTATTTATGTAAGGTCATCTTTATTTAACAGTTGACTTCTTTAAAATCACATCAAGTTTTTGAAAAAGAAGACACGTGAATTTAATAATGCTGATTTTTCGGAATGTTTTAGAATGTCCAAAAATGTAAATTTTAAAATATCGTCATATTTCAGAGGTCTCCCAAACAAGTTGTTATTATTCTATTAAGTTGATATTTTTATATTAAAATAAAAAGACAAAAAATCAGGAATTTATTCATGTGTTTAAAAATTTAAATAAAGAAATTGTGTCAAAGTATTAAACCATGTCAAATATATTATAAAACGACGGAAAAACGAATCTAATTAAGGAAATTAATTAACGTAACACTAAAATTCACTTTGTAATCTCTATTTTCTTTGAATTCAATTTAAAATTTTAATATAATAGCTGTGTAATATTTTTGAATCCGCATAGTTAGATAATACGAAATAAATTCGAAGGAAAGTACTATTTTTAGGTCATTTTGTTTAAAATTCAAACATTAGTCTAAATATTATAATTTACATTTTTATCTCTATTTAAATTTGAAAATAAACAGTGTAAATAAACTGTTATTGGTCCTAAATTTTATTTTCAAATTAATATTATATCTTATTAGTCCAAATTTCTCCATTATTGACCTTTTCTGATATTAAAATTGCATCCACTATGACAGTTTTTATAAAAATTTGACACAATTAAATTTTATAGGAATTAATTCAGGAATAATTTTCGAAGACCCTGCAACCATTTCCGATCTTGGTCTAATTGGTTTGACATAATCAATGTTTTCAAATGCCCAATCTATTCATTTGCCATTTTTTCACAATTGACAGATGAATATCAATTCTCCAAATTATTATTTGTTATAATGTGATTAGCACCATAATAAGGTGATTCTATGTAGAGCTTATGGATTGGATTGACAGGTTTTTGCCACCGAAAGAGAACACACATACTACAAAGAAGACCATTCCTTTCTTGTTATTTATCAGTATCCATATTTTGAATGTCTGTCAATTACTGGTAGATCCGGGTTTTCTCTGAGATTCTATGTAACGTCAACTATCGATAATTAGAAACACGAGGAACCCTCAAAATATCTCGAATTATGAAGTGTTCGAAGTATCAAATGGTTTCATTGAGAGATTCGAATTATTAAAAGGTTCGAATTAACGAGGGTTTGAGTTATCGAGAGTCGACTGTACTACATCCAAGCTTTGAAAATCTGTCTAGTCGAACAAATAGTATTGAAGATAATAGTTGTGCGACAGTTGAGGCCGAGATATTATTTTTTAAATGCAAAGTAGAATCCTCTTAATCTCATCATTTTTAATAATAATTGTACATTGTCTTTCAATTTTAAGCAAGTATTACTCTTATTATTTAATAAAAACAGTTTTTCATAATTTTGAATTTAAAAAAGGAAGATTGTGTAAAAATGAAAGTGAAACCTTAATATATCTTAATTACGAGAATGAGATGCATTTTCATGCAACAAATTAATATATAATTGAGCTCGTAAACGGATCTGTTTAATTAGTGAACATGAAATTTATGAACCGTAATAGATCAACTGGAGGCATTAATGTAATAAGAATCGTGGAGCATAACAGATTGCGAAATATAGTTATGAATTACATGAATTTTAATAAATAATAAAAGTTGACGGTACATGGGGATTTAATAGTGGTGAAACCTAACCTCCCCAAAAAAGTAAGGCAAATTTGGATTGAATCACTCTAAAAGTTTAATGTACCGAATTTGTGTTAAAGTCGTAATTTGATTAGATTAATTCGGTGTCACGATCTGATTAAAGTGCACTAATCTTGGCGGAATTCTCTTGCAAATCCAATCTTTTTTAATACTAGTACTTACCATCACTGCTTCGGACCGTTTGAATGGTTCCGGCCAGGAAGAAGAACAAGAGCAGCGCGACCGAACCGTATTTTATAGTCCAATTGCTTTCATAATGGGCCATTGCTTGCGATTCTCAAAATTCCATAAGTTCAGCCTGCGATCTTTTACAGCAAACGGTTCAATTCAGCACCACATTCAGTTCAGTCCACACAAAACTGCAAAAAATCACAACAAGAAAAATGGTCATTGAAATTGGATTGACGTGGTGAAAACACTCAAAATCGTAGGAGTCAATCTGTGTTACATAAAAGCAAAAGTTTGGCCACCCAATCTGACCAGACGAGATTTGTGGACTCGAGTGAGTAAGCCCAATAATTAGGGGATTATTTCAACACTTGCATGCTGAATTGTTCGACTCGAATCCCCTCAACCGAAAATCCGGCTTTCATTAACACTTGACAAGGCCCCTCGAAAATCGCGACAAACACCAAAAACTCGGAAGCCAATGATTTGTAATTACAGGTGACAAATTTTTGATTATTCAACTTTTTCAACTACGAGTATTCAAATTTGAATTTTATCAAAGTTGAGTAACACTGACACATATGTTTTACATGAACGTTATTTAATTCAACTCTAACACGGAGAGGGAATTCAAATGTTTTAGTATAAAACTATCTATTTGAAACATACAATTTTTCAAAAAGTACAGTTTGTTTTTATAAAATTAATATTACGATACCAACAATTGTTCTCTTTATTCAAATATTTTTCTCCATCGTTAAAGTAAGGTTATTATTTACGCAGAACACGCTCGTGGACTATGACTATTATCCAGATGCACGAAAACGTTTCATTTGGTGTATGATGAGCAGCCGTACGCACTTGCTCTAACTATCACCATTTCTGACTCTAACTAATTGCAAACGATACAGTAATTTCTATCTAAATAATCATAGGAGCATTTGGATGGGATAGGATAAGAGCGACATTCAGCACCGCACATTTAAGCCGTATAGGTCTGGACACTTTAGACGAGGGCATATATAAATAAATTGTCCAGATGAAAATGTTTCACCAATTGAATGGTGGGCAGTCATACGTTCCTTCACGTATATCTTCCTAGCTCTCCCTACCTATTACTATTTCTGACTCATTGTCAGGTAATTTTGGACTATATAAATCATGTGAACATGCTGTGGGGTGTTTTCTACCTACACTTACAGCCCTTTCTAGAAATTAGAATATTGAAGTGCTCACTGTATAAACCGGTTTTTTTATTCGAACATCATTTCTTTGTTACTCAGAACTCAGAATTTTTTTTATAATAAAGAAATTTTACGTTTTTGTTCTTAAATTTTCAAATAATGCATAAAATCTTGTATGAAACACGTTTATAACTATTGTTGAACACACATGCTTTCTTTAAAACGCTCGATTCAGAATGAGACCGATTTCGATTCTAAACATTTGATACTGAAATATCACTACTTATAGTTTTATTATGTATCAAAAACAATTTTGGTGGAAAGTTATTATAATCTATTAACTTATAATATAGTAACTTTCTAAAAAATTATTTTTTTCATATTATGATGTTTGATTGCAATAAATCTGGGATTGTTTTATCTCATAAGTCTTATAAGTAATAAAAAAGAAACTTAAATAATCTTGGTTTTATAATTTAACAATTTTTAATACGTTTATAATCCCACTTAGTCTCAAATTAAATATATGATTTATTTAATCAATTAATTAATTAATTAGGGGAATTTGTTATAAACATCATATGATTATCTATAACCATCTTTGCAATCTCTAAATTTAACACTCCCAAATTAAATTGATTGTAAAATTCGCACATGTGGCAAACTGCGCAATTAAATCTTAATCACATGTTAAAGTTGAGCAAAAATTAGGCAATGGAAACACCCTCATTAATGTTAATAATGCCAATTGAGAGCGTAGAAAACAAGTTATAATTATGGATAAACTCTAATAATCAACTCTAATTAGATCAGAATGTCCAATTAAATAAGACTATTATGTTGCTGTAAAACTTTTTCAATTTAAGCAAAAGTTAATAGAAACTCAGAAATCAAAGATCTGAAAATGATATTAAGTTTTATTGAACTAATATTATTGAACTTAATTCCAAACTAATAAGTTCAGAAATTTATTTCTAACATTATCTTTAATATTTATTTAAATAACTTACATTTGAAAGGGATTTGAAACAATAGAAATCAACCAAACTTGTAATTAGATTCTCATGAAATTTTTGAAGTTTTGGGCTTTCCACTTCCACTTCCATTTATTTAATTTATACTTATGAAAGGCCATTGTAAGAGCCTACAAGTTTTTAGATAACATTATATTCCATTAAATAATTTCACAGCATAAAATCGTGTACTTGGAATCATTAAAATCTCTTTAAAAGAAGTTGTTTCTAAGTTAAGTGAAGTGCAGCAGATGAGTTGATTCCCATGAGGCGTAGAAGGCAGGAGAGGATTGTGGTTCGAATAACGATAAGTTATCGGAAAATGGCCTATATTAAAAATATTAAGGTTTTAAACACAAATAGGTAGAACTCTTCCATTGTCAAAATTTTTTTTCGGTTTTTCAGACCATATTCTTTTCTTTCCAATTTCTTTACCCGCTTTCACTAACAATATTCTGTGAATAATATTTATTTTTTATTTTATTTATTTTCAAATATTATAAATATATTTCACAATAATAATATAATATTTGCTACAACAGCTAGTAGAATTCACGAGTTAAGCTGAGGGATTTAAGTTTTAAAATTAACAATAATTAAAACCAAATTGAGTTACAAAAGCAAAATAAATCAAGGCATGGAAGTAAAAGAAGAAAAAGAATACAATTAAAAAAAAGGTTGAACAGTTGTTAAATTAAAATAAAGATAGTTAAAAAGAAATTCAAAATCAATTAAATCAAACACAATATTGTGACCGAATCATTCGTCCAGCATCAGCCAAAACTTAAGCCTCTTCAAATATTTTAGGATTCCTTTACCGTCCCAAGGAAGAATCTCAACCGATAGATTATTTAATATATTTATTGGTATTATTTTTAAGCAAGAAGACAGAGAGTAGTTTAGATGAGCATTAACTAAACCATTATAAATTTCTTTCAGATAGAATATATTTCCAAAAATAATATCACCGGCATCAATATTCGAACAACTAGTACGAGTATCTTCAATACTATTCGTTCGACTAGACAGGTTTTCAAAGCTTGAATGAAGCACATAGAACCTAAGAGATAAACCGGATCTTTCTGTATGACTAGTAATTTGCTGCCATTCAATGAAGGCATACAGATGAAAGTTATGAAAGGGTGGTTTTCATAGTAGTATGTGTGTTTTGTTTCAGTTGTTAATTGTAAAAAAATGGCAAATGAATAGATAGGACATTTAAAAAACTTCGATTAGGTAAAACCAATTGGTTAGACCAAGACTGTCATCAAAGAAGAAACATAAATATAACCAAAATCATCTAATATTGTTTTGGTGCAAATCAGGAATATTGCAGATGTCGATTTTGTCCGCGGATGCGAACATCCGTGCTTTCAATCATTTAAATTTTAAAATGTACAATCCCTTGGCTAATATTAAAAACACTGTTGATATGTGCAAAATAACAATAATAACATCAATAAAATAGCATTATTACTAATCAAAACAGTTTTAATTATATGAACTATGAGAAAACTTTAAAAAAAAACTGACGTAGAAAGTTTTATATGCTAATTAATTTTTTATGTCCACATAATTCATATACATGTGGATTGGGCGGTGTTCAAAAAGTATGAAGCATTTCGCAGAGCTACTGGAAAATTGAAATGCATTCGTTCGAATCTTTAATAAAGAGTTGAGTAACAACAGTTTTTATGTTTTCTTTATATTTCGGGGAAATATTGTAATTTTGGCAGTCTAATATTGGCAAATGTAATCCAAATTCTTAATTGCAATCATTTGGCAAGGTATTAAAAGCGAGTCAATAAACTGTAATAGGGGTAACTATTAAACGTTTGTTTCCCCAGTCATCACCGACGACGACGACTTCGGGTTGAATAAAGCTCCGTTGAATAACTCGTTGACCCGCCACATGAATTATTTCATCTTTTTTTTCATATAATAAATTGCAATAAAATAATAATACAGTGATCGACCGAAATCACTTCCTACAACAGTCCAGCCTGGCTTGAAATGTTTGTTGAAAAAAAGAAGAAATAATATAAAATTAAGTGATTATTCAACCGAATTGCACGAGATTTGGTAATTTGATTTCTTCAACGAATTCAATAATTGCTGGTTTGAATCCGATGCGTGAGTTGTTCAATAATTACAGAATGGCATTCATTGGAAAGTGGAGAAAAGTGGCGACGACCAAGTCCAGAAGATAGATAACCTCTCCAATGACGGCATGAGTTTTCTTTGAATTTTAAGAAAAACATATTTAAATTTCTAATTTAAAAAAGTAAAAGTATTTTTTCTCTCTCCAATATTTGAGTATTTTTTTTCTTAGAAAGTTTTGAAATTCGTCAAAAGTGATAACAGCGGCTACTGACGACTGTATCTCAATAATCCGCCTCGACTTTGCAGAGGTGCTTCACCTCGTCTTCAGAAACAATTTTAATCAATTCAATTCACTCAACAACTTCGAGCCGGCATCAAGTAAGAAGATGAAAAAAAATACAAATCATAACTTCTCGCCTGAGAATTGGAGTAGGCTTTTTCACACACGCAGCGATTACCTTTTGTTTTTTTTTTGTTCTTCTAACCCTAGTTTAATAAACACTAAATTATAGCCGTAAACAATTTTAACGATTATTTAATTGAGGAATACGGAGGAGACAAGTCTATTAATAGTCATGGAAGACAGATTTCACACCATAAAACCCATTAAAATCGCAATTTACACACAGAAATAAAACATTTGCAACAAACAAGTGGTAGTACATGGAAAACATACGGATAGTACAAGACTGAATTTAGGTCAACAGCATTTTTATTCAGCCAAAAGCTTTTTGCAGTGTTTCGCGTTTGTCTGTTGAGGCGGTTCAATTATCAAAGCCGAATGCAAATGGCAATTTACATTCTTTGCCCTGTCGGTATTTCAGAGAGGATTTGAAAGTATAGAGGAAACCATTTTTGGAAAATGAATGACCGCTATTATGTGGGGAAAATTCTTTAGTGAAGAAAATTAAATACAAAAAACACAATGAACAATTTGTTTGGCCATTCCAAAAATTAACTCTTTAACGCCTCTTTTAATTTGATACGAAAAATGAACAGAAACCGCGTTTGTGAGAAATTCCATTCAATTTCCAATTATAAACTGCCAATTATTAGCTATTAGTCATTCTAGCGGTACGAGTATTTGTCCTAGAAATTTTATCGCAGTCTTGACCTTTGAATACTTGCAGTTTTATTTTCAACAATTATATTTTTCACACAAAAAATATTTTGCAACTTTATTGAAAGCCACTAAACCAATTATGTAATAAATAACAATCGTTTATTTATTAAGTTTTTATTTAGAAGTATAAGTTAATAGTTATTTAAACAAAGTGTGAGAACAATAGAACATAATTACACGAGTACAGTTCTAGAAAACGAATGAAATGAGTTTTTATATGTTTCTCCAACTAGTTTTCTTTACACAATTCGCATATTTATGTGACGTTAATTTGAGAAATATAGAATGAAGAATAAGAATATATAACACACAAATAAGGAATAAATGTATCAAGCGGACAGAACTAGTGGTCTCAATTTTTCGATATTTCATGAAAATAAAGCACAATGCACTGTATCATTTATATTTATTTAATTTAGATTTTAGATATCAAAACAAACATTTAAGAAAAACTTTACTTTTGGACATTTAATGAGGAAAAATCAAAATTTATTTATATATCGAACCCTTCTCAAACTTCGAAACAAGTCCTCAGAACAAACTTATTTTGCTTTCAAGTTACCAAGATCTATAACTATAATAATTAGTAAATAAATATTAGTACAAAGTATTTATTTTGTGTATTCACACGATTTGTGATATCCTGCGGATATTGAATAATCCATAATTAAACAGGATGAAATTATGGGCCTCTTTCTAGAGATAGCATTGACTACTAAAATGTAAAGATTTTTTTTTATTTAATTTTATAATTGATTAAATTAAATTTATTGTATCTAAATAATTTAAATATTCTAAATTAAAATCCGTGTATATCATATAAGAAAATTTCTTTAAATTTAAAAAGTTAAAAGTTTAGTTTTAATCTAAAAGAGGAGAAAATTACTAAGATATGTAGGTGTTTTCATTATTATCGTAAATTTTGTCGATAAACCTAACTCATCCTCTTATGCTAAAATTATATTTTATAAGGCCGCTTCTGAAAAATACTCCGAAACTTGATATTTTTAAATGTCATTTCAAATAAGGGAATCAAATTTAGATTGAGGTAAAATATTTAAATAATCAAATGTCAATTTTTATTTCATTTTAAAAGCCAAATTTAAAAATTGTTACATAATACTTTGCATAAAAGTGTATCATGATAAATTGCAATGTATTTGATGAATATGCAAAAAAAAACTATATTTTTATGTTCGAAAACTAGAGCTTGAGACCGCTATTGGATTGAAACGTTAGAAAAGTCACACTGCCACTTAATGGAAATATTTTGAGTTGTAAAAAAATCTGCATATTTTAAAAGAGCTAGGTCCGTTTCTAGGCGAATGCTTTTATGTATGTTAAACACATAAACATAAGTGAACCAATTGATTTCACAGAGTGAGAGTATTGAAGTTTTAATCAGTGTTTTTGTGTTATGTTTATTTGTACGGTACGAATTCGTGTCACAGCTCAGTAAATTTGACAATCTGGTCAAGTGGATCAAAAGAAAGTTCATTTGAAGTGTGTGTATACGTCTAATTAAATTAAATCCAATTACGCAATACGAAAATAATAGTAAACGAAAGTTGAATAAAAATCAACTTTGGTATAAAGTTCGCTTGGCAATCAACAGCATTGGTAAATGGAAGTAAAAGAAGAGAAAAAAGCCTCCGTGAACAATACTTGAACTTAGAGTAATAAAATTTACTTCTTTAGGGGAATTTCCCTCGAGCTTTGGCCATAAAAATATTTGCAACGCTAGGAAAAACCGGCCTGGGGTCAATTCAATTTTTTCCTCGCGGTGCGCGCAACAAATCGGCTTTGATTACTTTCCCGGACTTTCGATGCCAAATAAATGGGAACACGTTTGATGGTCTCGGCTAAATGAAATCCAACTGATACCGTTGCCGTT
>JXOV01011972.1:8650-23757 GCA_001014945.1 Clogmia albipunctata
GACAACAACAAAACGAGATTGAAAGGAGAGGATTCAAATTTACCTGAGAATAAAAATAATAATCATTATTTTCTATCGCCATTGACCTGAAAGTATTAACCTCTTTGTCAATTTCGCTTTAATGTTCTCATTTTTTCTCTCAAAATTGACAACAAAAAAGATTTCTCATAATTTGACGATGCACGTTAAAGGCTATTGATTGTGTGTCTTTTCTTCGTTTCGCTTACTGCATGTTTCTCTTAACTGGAGTAATACATTTTATAGATTCACTCGGCCGAGTGAGCGATTACTCGTGTATCGTCTCGTCTTTTGCGGTTCACAATAAAGACAAATGAATTTTACAGAGCGAGCTAAATTCATACAAAAAAGACAGTTTGATTTGCTTTCAACTCGGTTTCAGACTGAGTCAGCTTTAAATGTATTGTGTCTGGAAATTAACAAATTGACACGTTCGCCACCTAGTAGCATATTTTTTAACTAAGTGAATTAAATTTAAAATGGAAATTTCTTCTTTAAACCAAAGAAACATACCCGAGTATCATACGACTGGCCATCTCTCGAAATCTATTTTATGGTTTTTTCTCCGCTCATATAGATCGTTTCATATTTTGAAACGATTTCATTCAATTCCAGAGCTCGTTGCAGAGCACTGGTATTTATAATAAGTTATTATGAAATTCCTTGAAAAGTAGAATGATTTTTAAATTTGAATCACTCCCTAATTAAATTTCAAGTATTTATTTATTTAATTTTTTTCTTTTAGGCTTTTGACGCTGGTTGTGCCATTGTTGGGGACGATCAAGATCCCAGACGACCCTGTAGAGAGACGAAAAGTGCTCGGCTTATCTGATGACGAGGCGACTAAAATGCAGTTGATTTCGTTTCTGCAAGACGTGCTTCTCTTTCCCTACGGTACGACCCAGGACATGGACGTTCCCCACGGAATGAGCGCCTACTCCTTTAAGAGGATCATCGTCAATAACTGGAAGGCGGAAGAACTGGAGGAATACAAAAAGGGACTGGTTCGATTCTTGTCCAGTGGAGTCTTCCCCGACGACGACGTTCTTCTGCCTCTGATTATCGCCTCAGCGGACACCAGGTTCAGTGTAGCGACGCCTGCCTTGGCTGAGCTTAACAAAATCTGCATAACCATCGATTGGGAGAATCCAAAGCTGACAGAACCGCTTTATATTATATTTTCCGGGAATAATCACAAGATTAAAGACAAGAAATCAAAGCCGAGTAATGTTAGAGTGCGCCAAAAGTTGTTGCAATATCTTCTAAAATGTCGTCGAAAGGGAATTAGTGAAGTTAGAGGGCTTCAAGTCGTCTTTGAAGCGCTTTTTGGAGAACAAACTAATCAGAAATGTAAAATTCTGGCCCTTCAATTTTGTGAGAATATGATCAAAGAAGGCGATAAAATGCTTATTAAGAAACTAGCCAAGGTTCTTTTTGACGGAATCAACAAACTTCTGGCGTCACAAGAACCTTTTGACGTTCAAAACGCCGCCTACTCAGCTCTGTCGCAATTGATTCATAATTGTCCGGAAATTTTGAACAGAGATCTAGAATTCGTTTCTAAATTCTTCAAAATCCTAACCCAATCCCCAGTGGAAATTCAAGAGTCTATCAAAGAAGTCCTTTTGGCGATAGCTCCTGCTTTTCATCACACGTTAAACGACAATGTGTCTGAAACTCTTCTTTTGGCGTTGTTAACGGATTTCGTTACTACAAAAATGAATATCGTTAAAAAGGTGGTTATCGTCTATTTGACCTCTTGTTTCAAAGAGTCTTTCATCCCAGCTCGGTATTCCCTCCTCCTTTTGCTAGAAGGGGAGGAAAAGTCCTCTTTAAGAGAGCTAATAATGACAAGTCTCTATGGAGTGACAAAGAAAGACAATGTCGATTTGAAGAAACTGACAAACGAGAAGACGCCTTCAAAAGCTGGGGAAGAGATGAAGATCCTTCCAGATTTCAATGAAATAGCCAAATATTGCTTTGAAATGGCCCAAAAGAGAAAAGACAAACAAATGATCAAAGATGGCCTTGCTTTTCCAGTTGACATTTATTCGGAAATTTTGTACTACATTAGGACGTGTTTGTGGATTTCTGCTAATTTAAAAACTCCTCCCGCTAATGGGTGTCCTCAACTGAAAAGCTACGTTATCAAGAGCTTTGAATCGCATGATGGGGTTAGAAATTACGTTTTTCTAATCAAGGATCTTTTGATGAAATCGAGAGGTTATGTCCCTTTGTCTTGTTTGTTTGACATTTTTAACAGTATCCCAGAAGGAATATGTAAAGAAAAATTGGGTGATGATCTAATTTTTCCACTGGAAAATGGGTTAAAAGACGTGACAGAAGACACAAGAACAATAATTGCTCAATTGTTCGGTATTTTGATCGCTTACAATTGCACCGATGTCGAATTTGAAGGTTATGTTAAAAAACTGATCACAGGTAGTGGAAAGTCTTTGGAGCATAAGCATGGTGCTTATTTGGCAGCGGCTTATGCATTTAGGCAGAGGATTTCTAACCAAAAAGCCAAGAAGTGTGAGAAAGAGCTGGAAACTTTGGAAACTACGGTATTAACCTTAGTGTTAGCGTTGAAAGATACTCAATCGTTGATAGTTTCAAGTGCTATCAAAGGACTGTCATTCATAGCTCATGAAGTGAAACTTCCGATCAGGGACCAATGCTCGGAAATGGAAGTGGATGGAGAGGATAGTAATGTGTTTGTCCCTTCAAAAGAAGAACTTCTAAACCTGTTGCTTAAAATCATTACCAGTAATGGAGCTAAACAGAAGCTTAAAGAGGAAGCCTGCGAATGTTTGGCAAGTCTAACATTCTGTGATGGAGAATATTTCACCACTCCAATTTTGAAGAGATTCTTAAAGATGAATAAACTAACCAAAGACGCTGCAATCCACATTGCTATTGGACAAGCAATTGTTAAGATTATCCTGGGAGATAACGAGAGAATGGATCTGTTTGATGAGGACGGAAAGGTCACTGCAGGAAGGGAGGGACATTTCTCTGATGAAAATTTAGAATGGTTGGTCTTGGAACTGGTGGATCTTGTCAATAGAGAACTACATCCTAATTCAAGACAATGCTGCTGTATTTGGTTGTTAGGAATCGTGAAAAGCTCGTCGCAACGTCCTATAATTCAGAAAAATCGAGAACTCTTACAACTGGCCTTTACAGAACTTCTCTCCGAAGATAATGAACTAGTCCAAGACGTAGCTTCTAGAGGTCTTGGAGAGCTGTTCAATGTTAGTGATGAAGAAAAGCAATCTGAACTGGCTAATTCTCTTTTAGATCAACTTACTGGAAACCAGCAAAAAGTCATGAAAGTTACTTCAGATACCAAGGTCTTTGAAGAAGGAACTTTGGGTAAGACTCCAACAGGAGATAACATCTCGACTTACAAAGAACTGTGTAATTTGGCTTCGGATTTAAATCAACCTGATCTCATTTACCAGTTTATGCAATTGGCTAATCATAACGCAACTTGGAATAACAAGTTAGGAGCTGCGTTTGGCTTGAAGTCTATTTCCAAAATAGCCAAAATTAATATGGAACCTCATTTGATCAAGATCGTTCCAAGGCTTTATCGCTATAAATACGATCCTACTCCGAAGATCCAACACTCAATGACCAGTATTTGGGATTCGATAGTCTCCAACACAAAGGAAACTGTGGACTTGTACTATTGGGAGATTTTGGAAGACCTCAACAAGAATCTTACTTCTCCAGAATGGAGAACAAGAATGTCATGCTGTCTAGGTGTAAGAGATTTGATTAAGAATGGCATTAAGACTCGTACTACAGAAGAATCGTCAGAATCTGAGATTGAAACAGAACTACTCGAACTATGGCGTCAAATCTTCAGGGTTATGGATGATATACACGAAGGCACAAGGTTGGCTGCTGAAGGAACGGCAAATACTCTTAGCAAGGTGTGCATAGTGGCAACATCAGCTGATAAAGGAAAATCTGGAATAAGAGTGGCTAAAACGATCCTGCCTTTTATTTTGGAGACTGGAGTTACAAATATTGTGCCAGAAGTGAGGAAGATCAGCATTAAGACAGTGTCAGAAATCATAGATACGTCAGGAACGGCCTTAGTTCCTCATTTGACCCAGTTAATTCCATGTCTTCTTCAGGCCACAGGAGAACTCGAGGTTAGTAAGCTATCTTATTTATCAACCAGGTTTGGGGGACAGTCAGACATCCAAGAAGCCTTAGATTCTGCTAGGGCTGAAGCAGCCAAACAGCATCACACCATGCAAACTTTGACAAAGTGTATACGATTTGTGGACTATGAAACCATGGAGAAAATTACACCTCAGATCTTAGACCTCATGAAGTCTAGTGTGAACTTGGGCACTAAGATTGCTTGTGCTCATTTTATATGCTTAGTTTCGATCAGGTTGGGGAAAGATATGACTCCTTTAGCTGGGAAGTATATTACAGCTTGCTCAAATGGGCTATCTGATAGGAATCCCACAGTTCGAAAGTACTACGCAAGTTCGATTGGGCATTTAATGGGTGTGGCTAAGGATCAAAGTATTGCAAAGTTACTTCAAAAGCTACAAGAGTACTACAACGATAGGACGTCTAATAAGAGTCAAGCTGTTCCTACAGTACTTCATGCGATCAATAAAAGGTATCCTGAAGTATTGAAAGACCATTCAGCGATAGTTCTACCTTTGATATTCTTTGCAATGCATGAAGAGTCGACTGATGAAAACAAGGATCGAATTGAACAATGGACAGATCTTTGGAATGATGTAAGCCCTGGAGAGGCTGGTATTCGAATGAATTTAGATACAATTATTCCTAACTTGATCAAGTTCCTTGACGACTCTTCTTGGAGTCTTAAAATCCAGTCTGCCAATGCCATCAAGATGTTATCAGATAAACTGGGTAAAAATGTGGGGGACGCGGAAAGAGAGACTCTGATCAAGTGTCTATTAGCGGCGCTAATAGGACGTACTTTCAATGGAAAGGAAAGACTTCTTCAAGCTTTGGCTAGCCTGTGTAAAAACTATAACAGACAGTCCGAGCCTGATGAATTGTGTTTGAGGGTTATTGATGCTGTTATGAGAGAAAGTCGAAAGGAGGAACCAGTTTATAGAACTCATTGCCTTAGAGCCCTTGGAGATGTCCTAAATTCCCTACACGAAGATAGGTTTGAAGATGTCTACAATATGGTTTGGCATTTATTGGATAAAACCAATGGACAGGACTCTTCTAATAATGAAGACAATGCCTCTGATCTAACAGCTGAGGAAAGGAGCAAAAGAATGGTGGTGAACATCCAGCTGAAGGGAACGGTTTGTGAAACCTTGGGCAAAGCCTGGCCAATGAATTCTGTCGAAACTCAAGAGAAGTATCAGTTGAAGTTTGTGGAAAAGTGTGTTGAATGTTTGTCGAAAAACACCAGACCTGTTCAGCTGAGTCTGTTGATAGCCCTCGGTCGATTCTTGGAACGGTTAAAGATCTTCGAGAGTCAAGTGGAAGCTGAAGACGTCAAGAAGAAGATAAAGGTTGATGAAGCGGAAGTGGATGCGGTCATTGAGAAGATTTGCAAAATCGTTTTGCAGTGTATTGAAGAAATTTCAACGATTCCGCACACGGGCCTCAAGAAGGAGTCATTAAATATTCTTCTAATTCTGATCAAGAAGCTCGCAGAAAAACCCAACTCTCATCGCCATTTGGTGATCGTGAAAGAGAAATATGACTCGACTGTGGAGGCTTTTCGAAGGGATCATGCCCCAGAAATCAAGTGTCGTCTCTTGGACATTGAAGATAAACTGAAAAACTTGTAATATTGTATGGTTTGAAGAGGTGTGGAATTATCAGTTTCAATAAAAACGAATTATTGTAATTTCATGTATGTGTTTTCAATTTTTTGTAATAGTTTTATCGTTGAAGTTAACAGGGTGTTTTGTCCAGGTAAGAATAAATTTCAGATGAGACTTGTATTTTAAATTTATTAATATATTTCTCCCTTCAACTTTAGTAATGTATCTTTTTTACTATTGAAAATAGTTATTTGTGCATAAGGGTGTAAAATAAGTCGTTTTAAACAAGGAAATGAGTGTAAAATTCGAGCTGTTATGCGGGTTTTTCATCGATTCCGAGTTAAAAAAACGGATTTTACACCTGAGCAGGACATATGTTTTTATGCGCTTTCCCTAAAAATTCACTATTTTAAGAAAATTTGGCATTTACAACGGTCTTTATTTGGAAAGTTTTTTTTCTCAAAATAAGGCCGAAATTTTGACTTTAAATAGTTATTTGTGCTACAAGGGTGTAAAGTCAACTGTTTTTTAACGAGTGTGAAACTTTCGAGCTGAAGGTGAGTATTTTATCGTTTCTGAGTAAAAAACAGGACTTAGCACCCGAGCAGGACATAACGTTTCTTGCACTTCACTCATGAGTACTGAAATTTTTACAATTTCACATTAAATTGTATTATTTACAAGGAAAATTTAAAAATTGACATGTTTCACAATGGTTTCAAATGAAATCTTTACTTGTAAAGTTACTGTTAACGGTTGGAATTCAAACTAATAGAGTTTGTTTTCTATTAACCACTTGGTTCGTATAGTAATTTATGAATTTATTTAATATAATATAGCGTTTTTTGTTTGAAATTCTCAAATAATTTAATTGAGTTCCATTATTCATTTGATCAAAACCCTGAAATTTAACAACTTTTACCTTATAATTTAACAATAACATCGCCTCTAATCGTATAAAATAAGAAAATAAACCTGTTTTGATTAATTTTTTGTATATTTTTATAATATTTGAAGGGTTTTCTTAAATAAATTCATAAATTACGAAAATTGTCATTATAATTTATTAAAAAAAACAAGTTTAAGGAAAAAATATGAATGTAAAATCACTGAAATATGTTAAATAAGACGTAAACAACTGAATCAATTAATAAAAATAACCAAAATCGGGTTTTTATGGCTCTAATAAACTAAAACAACTAGCGTCCTTAAACAAGTGAAATGGGAAATTTGCTGAAAAAACCGGCAAATTCAAGGTCGTCGCCTCTTTTTATTAACCTAGACCCTTGTTTTATGGCCCAGACGGTGGTCAATAAATTCCTCTTCATTCTTGCAATAAAGATTTGCAATTTGAGATATTAATTAAAATATAAATCAAAAACAGCATCCTTAAACAAGTGAAATGAAGTGTATTTATGTCTTCCTTTTTTACACTAATGAAATTGGGTTTTTAAAGGTATAGAGCCGCTCGGTAATTTGCAATGGAACAAAATCCCTTTAGCAATGAAAAAGGTGTAGTACGAAAAAGTGATGCATTATGAACCTGAAATCAATGTCGAAAAACTAACCTTTCGATACGAAAGTGCAAAAAATCAATTTTTATTTTTTTTTTTTAAATGTTTATCGGCATTTTTTTTAAATATTTTAAAATTAACTTATTAATCTAGTTATTTTATACAATCATCATTATTTGCATAGTTTATGTAGAAATATTTGTCTCTGAAGGAGCTTTACCCAATAATTACAAAAATTATTATTATTTTAAATTGATAGAAAAAAAACATTTTTATCAATATTCAACCTTTCATTTCTAGTTTAATGGAGAGACCTCCCAAAGTTGATGATTTGAATCTTAAAATTATACAAAAAATTTATAACATGGTTTTCCAATTAATTGCAAAAATCAGATACAATGGGAATGATAATAAAAATAATAAAAATTCACGATTTTTTTTAAGAATTTCACTGCTTTACTAATATTGATTTCTTAATACAAAATAGATATAGTCTGGATTATGTTGTATAAAAAATAGTGAAATATTTGTTTAAAACGAATGTTTTGTCGTTAAAGATTTATATCTGCAAGATTGATTAATGTTTCATGAAGACAAAAAATAAAACACATTTTTTCCATATAAATATTTGCCACTGTTGTTGTATTTGCCATTATATTTTTATAAACTTGGCTATATTTTGACATATACTACATAAATCAATTATTGCAATCTGTAAACAAAATCTAAGAAATGATATATCTTCCTGAGTTAAAAGATCATAAACCTGTAAATTTATAGGGGACATTTCGCGGTTGCGCAGCTTTCACAATTAAACTAATTAGTCACTTAGAACATTTTCTAAGATCTTTACGTTCAAAATCTCAGACAAATTCGACATAAGACTTCTTTTAAATCTCGTAGAAAAGCGAACGTTTCCCAATTTTTTTAAATGTAAAAAGAACGATATCAATCGGATTTTGAAATTTTAATTTTGGGAGAGAATTCACGGAATCAAATCAATAATCTCATCATAAGGTCTCTTTGATGGGTATCGTCAAAATTGGTTTAACAAGTTGCATCATTGTTCCATGTCGGCGGTTTATAATGACTTATTATACACCGATAAAGAGAAAAAACTCTGAACTTTGTAGAAGTCGATCCTAAATTAAAAGGGCTCCAGGCGGCTGAGATAGTAGGCACTAGGCATCTAAAAAAACTGGAAAAATTATATTCTGGAATAATATTGGGAACGAGAGACTAGTACCGCAATTTCTCCGTTTTTACAACAAATATATCACTGGAACACTTCAAGAAATTGTTTGATACTGGTTATAAACTTTCCAATCGCCTGCAAAAGAAAGGGGCGGGTTCGCAAAATATTGTCAACGTCGATTGATTTTAGCCTATAAAAGGCTAAAAGAATAACAGCCCTTTACTATGCCGAAATTTTGGACTGATTTAGTTCATAGTTGTATTGTATTATACAATTGGACAAAACAACTCATGATTGAGTTATAGCCATCACTCATATATATAAATACATATGAATGATCACCGGACCGTTGCACCATCGTGATTCCTTGGAGTGATGGGTGCCGCCCACCGCCTCCTCCTCACGTAGGCGTTTTCACTATCTACTTTTGTTTTAAGGGAGGTGGATAGGATATATGTGGCAAGGACCCGCCATACGGCACCGCTCACGAGGGCAGTATAGGTCAAACACAGTATAAGGGAAGGGTTTAGGGTTAGTTTGGGATAGACAGTTAGTAATATAAAGGATAAGTATATAATGAAGTTAGTGTTGGTATGGTATGGTAGGTTGGACGCAGAACCCGCTCGGGGATTATATCCCTTATTCATACATAAATATATGAATAAGATCATTGTAACGATGCACGATAACGTATCAACAGGTCTATGGTGGACAGTTATACGCCCATCCTCGTATATCGCCCTATCTCTCCCTTCCTATCACAATTACTTGCCCTATTGCTATAGATATAATAATAGTTAAGAATTATCTTTAGGTGTTTAATGATGGAATAGGAAAAAGTGATTATTAAGCCCGCCATTCGACACCACACACTAGGGCAGTATATGCCAAGCCACATTTCAGGAGAGGTTCAATGTTAGTTATTTGGACAGTTTGTGAGAATTAAATCAGTGAATGTTAGTAGAGGGAAATAGGTTAGGGNTATAATATAGAAATATAGTAATATTTAAAAATAATTTTTATGTGTTTAATGATGGGATAGGATAAAAGTGTTTATTAGACCCGCCATTCGGTACCGTTACACAATAAAAATATCCAATTTTGCAAATAAATTTGTCGAATTAGACTACGTGGCTCCTCAGTATTCTTAAAACTTAACCCATTGCATTTGCTTTCTGTATCAAAACTTGAAAAAGTTACACGTGAGGTTGAAATGTGGATCAAATATGGAAGATATCGCCTTTAAAGAGGCCCTTTTAAAGATTTTGTCTTATCTTGCCAACTAAAAAAAATACAAGCCCGAGATAGTTTATACAAGAATGTTTAAAATAATCAAGTACTGATCCTGTGGAATCGCCACTGAGCAGAGCTGGTGAGAACTTATTCGAATCCCCTCTGTTTAAAATTGCAAAGAAATTGATATCATTTATATTTAAATTCTCGGATTTAATTTCGTTACATTTTGATTACATTGTAAGAAGAATATGAAAATGAGCTAAATTGCGTTTAATTTTGGCTGTTTCATACAAAAAAAAACAAAATATAAATGTTGATAATAAGGTCCGAATAAGAATTCAGAAGAAATTAATATTTTAACCAGAAAATGAATGTAATAAAAGTTCTGGATATCAGAAGGTCGAAACAATAAAATTTGATGCCAGAATTGGCGATCAAATAAATTGGTAACCGTCGAAATATGCATAATTCATTCAATATTTTAATCACCCTGTCCATCGTCCAAAATATTAAATTCTCTGTTTACAATGGGGTTAAATTTCCATAACAAATTACTGGATAATTACTTTGCTGTAATAACTCTGGTAAGTGATTTTCTGCGCCCAACTATGGTGATGATTCACTTAGCGCCCATAAATTTGAGTATTAATCGCCGGCCAGCCAGCCAGGCACTGTTCTGCAGGCAGCCACAAAGCATTAATCACCATCGATTTGATTGGCTGGCTGTGTGTTTTGTGTGTTCTGAAAACCGCAGCAGACGATAAAATTTCAATCATTCTCCTCAATTCCTCAAAAAGCGGTCGGTTTTTGATAACCCTCTGCTCCGTCTATAAGTGAACTTAAGTTACACCACTACTCAATGTTTAAACAAATGCTTATAAGAGCCTTGGTAATTACTGATTTATTCCTCTTTCGTGGTCATTATTGTTTTTCGATCATTCATAGAGGAATTTCTGTTCAACGGAGAGGGTCGTCTAATAAGAATGTTTGTATTAAGTTCAAATCTAAGCGTATCCTATTTTTAAAAAGAAATGTTTGTACCAAAGCCGCTCAACCTTAAATAAGTTGTCCAGATATTGGCAGTTGAATGTGTGACGTCATCGACTCCGCTGTAATTCATTGTTTTGATTTTGTATGAACTTGAAATGAGGACTAGACACATGTGTATTGTTATCTAGATACTATATTGTACCAAATTTAACACTATTTCTTAAAAATTTCAATACTTTTTTGACGAAATATGAGAGTTTTTTTGCGATATTTTGCCCATTTCGGCTCAGAATAGCGGACATTTAGCATATTAGAGCCAAAGAATATTGTTTTGGGTTATATTGATGGTATATAACTACTTTAAAAGTCTTTTGTCATAAAATTCTCATTAATTCCTTGCATACAACGGAGCCGATGACGTTTCCATTACTACTACCATCACAGATCTGGATAACCTTTTGATTTATACTTTAAGACAGCAAAATTAGTTATTTTGTGAAGAGTAAAGCAAGTGTTTCGTCTTTTTCGAATTGGAAACAGGGACTTTGAAATACTTTTATGCATTTTTGTTGCTTAATATTGATAGTATGACATTCAATTTTGCTCTTTAAAGAATTCTTTAAAGCACTAATGATTTTTCTTTATTATTAAAGTGTGACCTCAGTTACAGATACCCATCAATTTTATATGTACGCCACTTTCGTTGGGCGTGGTTTAACTATGTTTTGTTAGTGTAAATGGATGGTTTAAATAAAGCCACCTATCGGAGAACTCATGTACTACGTTTACTTATCATAGAGGCCGCACCATGTATTTTTTAAAGAAATTCGAATAATTTTTAAAATTTTTATGTTAATATATTTAAAAATGCATAAAATTTTGTATAAAACACGGTCGATAAGCATTATTAAACACTCGGGCCTTCTTTAAGGTACTCGCTTCGCTCGTGGCTTAAAACAACCCTTGTGTTTAATAATGACTTATCTTATCGACCTTGTTGTATAAATAACTATTAAGAATTCTTTAAAGCACTAGTGCTTTTTCATTATTATTAAAGTGTGAGCTCCGTGAAAGAAATTAAACAAATTTATATGGACGTCAGTTTCGTTGTATTTACGCCAGAAACGTATAAATACATTCAAATATTTATTAATAAAACTATATAAACGTATAATAAAAATAATGTATTTTTGATCACAAGACAAATTAAACAGATTCAGTTTCTTTTAATTAACCTCATTAAGAAAAGCAACAAAACAAATGAAGAATACCTAATATAAAAAATATTGAATATCAAGAAAGTTCTTACAGGTGTATTTGCTTTTTATAGCCTTGATTAACCTAATTCTAATATTATTACACAAATACAATCTCAATGGACCCCTTACGAAAGGATTTGACCAAATTATTAAAAATACCGGAGATATGTATGGATTTGGAGATATGGATTTAATAAAATGCCTGTCGGTATTTAAATATTTGTAACGAGGTGTATTTTCCCGCTAAATAATAGCCAAATTAGATTTAAAATTTATTATTTACGAGAAAATATATTATACTTTCCAAAGCATCCAAAAAATTATTGTATTATTGTGAAAACTATTCTTGTAATGAAAAGAATTAAAGATTTCCTTAATTGGCAATATTTATTCAAGTTTTGTAATATTATAGTTGCCAAGTTAAATTTTATAGAAATATATATTTTGTCAATTTTTAATTAACAAATTACCACTATTGTACAAAGTAAAAATTTCACGCTAAATGACCGAAAAAAGAATTGTCAACTTTTCATTTTGGATCATATTTTTTTGGCTTAATTTTCATCACGTATCTGTTAATTTTACTTTTCGAGGCCAGTCTTTAATAAAATTTCAAGAACACCTTTATCGATCAAGATTACAAATATTCTGAAAATCAGTATATTAGTCTAGATTGAAAAGGATTTTAATAGGTTTTAAAACCCGTTTATGGTAATTCAGTAAATAACAAAAAAAAAACCATTTTGAAATAAATTGTTCACACAGCAATTAAAAATACAAAATACAATTATTTTAATAGGAAATATCACGTTGATTTTCAATTAATACGTTAAATTTAAACAATTCGTGATATTCTGTTTGAAAGAGAAATTCTATATGAGCATCTCTTTTAAAACGTTATATTTAGATTTTTTAAATAAATTTACACAAAAATAAAAAAATATCGTTTTATTAAAAAGTTAGTTAAGCGGCTCTAAATTAATAAAATAAAAATTTAAAATATTTTTCACTCCTCTCTTACTCCTAGCCGCAAGACACAAAAAATGAACCATAGGTGGTTAATTTTGAAAAATAATCGTTAATACTGGCAAATCACAGGTAAGTCAAGCCAATCAAAACTGACGACCATACAAATTTGATGGTTTTTTTCACGGAGGTTACACTTTAATAATACAAAAACATTAGTGCTTTAAAGAATTCTTATTGTTTTTAATAATGTTTATCGACCGTGTTTTATACAAAATTTTATGCATTTTTAAATAAATTAACACAAAATCTTAAAAAATCTTCGAATTTTTGTAAAAATACATGTTGCGGCCTCTATAATAAACCACAAGAAAACGTAGTTCATAAGTTCTCCGATAGATGGCTTTTTTTTATTTACACTAACAAATCACAGTGAAACCACGCCCAACGAAAGGGGCGTACATATAAAATTGATGGGTTTCTTTCACTGAGGTCACACTCTAATAATAAAGAAAAAGCACTTATGCTATAATAACGACTTTGACTTTGAATGTCATAATATCAATTTTAAGCAACAAAAATGCATAAATAAATAAATACGTCTTTGAGAGAACAAATTTAAGTGTCATAATATCAATTTTATGCCACAAAAATTTAAAAAAAAATAGTTAAATAAGCAGAAAGTTACAAATATATCCAGAAATAAATAAATAGGATAAAAATATTATATTTATTAAACAAATCATAAAATAAAAATAATTCTAAACTTATCGTTAAACCCTTTAGATAATTTTATTGGAAGTGGACGACAAAAGCTAATAATTATCATATTGACTGAAACAATGTGGATAAGGAGAACTCCTCTCCACATGCGATCGCACAGCGGGCAGTCCCGAAACCGGGCAAGTGGTTGTGGAGCTGGGGGAGGGGAGCTGCTCTTTAGCTGTTTCTCTTTATGTTATTTGCTTTGGAGAAGAAACGATTTAACAAAAGGAATTCAATTAGAGAGAATTAACATTTCATAATGTGTTCTGCCTTCTTACTTATAGAGAGTCGACGACGATCTTTCATGGCCCTGCTTCGTTTGATTTGATCATCTCGCAACTTTCAATTGATCGATGATGGAGGCAGGCAGAGCCGGCAAAATAAGAAGAAGAAGGAGGTGGAGGGCTTACAAGAAAAAAGACCACGACCATTCGTTAAGTAAACAAAAACGAGATTCTTGGCTTAATGTTAAACCGGACAATTATCTGAAATTACCAGGCGAATAAGAAAATTGCGTCCAATTAAAATAATTTTAAGTGCTCTTTGCCCAAGAAAATGGGAACATGGCTTTTCGGTTCAAAAGTGGTGATCGCAGAAAGAGCGCCCTTTAATTATCCCCGCATATCGAGAAGGGGGCAGGATGGTGGAGATGGAGAGCGAAAAACAAAACCATTCATTGCGCCAAAGGAAAAGTTTTTTTTAATCAACAACCTGGAGCGGACAAGAGCAGCACCACAGAGCCAGTGCCTCCCGCTTAATTATTATGTAGTGCCGAGACCAATACAAATAATGGAAAGGATAAATCAATTTAATTAACGTTCATGTGCTCAAGCCTTTGAGGTCAGTCCGAATAAATTAAAGGGCATTTATCGCTGACTGCTGGCAACTCGATAAAAGAGATCATCAGACCCGACAATTACCCAGGCCATGCCAAGCCACCACCATGCAATGAAAGTACACTAAATTTTATGGCCCCATAAAACTGTTTATTAATTTTCTATATCTGCAATACTTTTATTACGATCGTTATTTTTACGTTTTTGCATAATTTAATGCCACTACTTTTTATACAAATTAATTTTTTATCGCAATAAAATTTCGCTATAAATTTTTGCAATTAAAAATAATTATTTTCATTGGAAGCAAACTCAAGAGGAGTTTCTTGAAATGGGGGGAATTTTATAATGGAGTATATGGAGGATGATTAATAGTTTCAAGGTAAAATTGGTAATTTTTTAAATTATTATTTGAAATTAAAAAACAACATAAATAACAATCTTTATTCACTTTATTATCGCCCTAGTACTTTAAAAGAAAATTATTTTCGTTGTAAGAGGATTTAAGTTTCGGTTTTCAAAAAGGAAGGCTG
>JXOV01011975.1:0-10443 GCA_001014945.1 Clogmia albipunctata
GATTGTAAACAATAAAAATAAATAAAATAAAAATAATAATGTTCCTTCACGGGGTTTCTGATAGTTAGTAATTATTCTTAGTTTAGGGTTGTATATATATTTTTTGTAATGAAAACCGTCTTTATAATGAGTCAATTTAAAATAATCTTCTTGTATTAAAATAATCGCATTGGGTGGCCAGTGTGACTTGATAGCGAAAGTCATAGACTCGTGCATTAATTTCGAGTGTTCTATCCCCAGAACTATCGTATCATTTTTAATTTTTATTTCGAAATTTGAAATTCGTAATCGTCAGTTTATTTAAAGCAATTGATAGTTAGATTCTTTCTTTTCCTAAACCCCGTAAAGATATAGAAAGCCATAACTTTGTTTCACTTACTTTTAAATAGAATATTGTTCTTCAGTCAGAAAGAGAAAAAGATACATTTTAATTAAACCATATAGACCAAAATTTAGTTCCACTCTAATTTGTATTTTTTCATGGAGGTCACATTTGAATAGTAAAGAAGCACTAGTGCTTTAAAGAATCCTTTATCAGCTATAAAACAGCTTTGGCAAAAGAAATTTTAGTCTCATAATATCAATTTTATGCAAAACAATATATAAATTTTTTTTATCCAAAAGCAGAGACAAAAGAAACATAGGAAATTAATCATCATAGTATAGTAGTATCTTTTTTTCCTTAGCATTTTGTCCCATATCATTTGTGTCGGCTTATAATATAGCGGTATATTTATGGTAACAAAGGTGTTATTTTAAACATTAGAAATGAATTAATAGTTATTTGTACATTTAGGGTTCAAAGTAATATTTTGTTCACTGAGAATTTCAGTTGTCAACCGAAGCTTGCTGAGGTTGACAAGAAATTCGAATGAACAAAATTCAATTGAACCCGTAGAGTACACATAATTTTATACATTTGTAATCTATTGTCTTTGATTCGAAAAATTTCAAAAATTTTAATAAAATAATCTCAGTACATTATTTTATTTTTATAGTACGTGAACGTGAGACAAAGTAACAATTTTTGTTTTTTGTCTCCCTAGAGAAGAAAAACTCCTTTTGAATGGATGCTATGAGTGAACAAAAGCTTACTTTGAACGCATCAAATGTATAAAAATTCTTATTAAGACAGGCCGTTATATAAATTAAATTTGTTCTTTTTAACTCATATGAGGTTCCTTTACCATTTTAATGAACAAAGATTTTCATGAAGAATGGGAAAATTAGGTATTAGCATTCAAAGCGAGATAAGGTTCATTTAAACAAGACATCAAATTAAATTACATAAAATGTCGTTTGTACATGTTGATTAAATGGTTAAATAAAAGTTATTTTCCAACAGCAAAAACAACGGGGTTGGGTGTATGTTTGCAT
Source organism: Clogmia albipunctata (assembly GCA_001014945.1). Classification (NCBI taxonomy): domain Eukaryota; kingdom Metazoa; phylum Arthropoda; class Insecta; order Diptera; family Psychodidae; genus Clogmia; species Clogmia albipunctata. Next base: position 1,378 of record JXOV01011975.1, read on the forward strand.
AAATTAAATCTTTTAAATAATTTAATTTATTACAGATTTCATTAGTTACAGCCTTGTTGGAAATTTTATTACGTTGAACCGGCTATAAGTTGAATTCAATAGAATGCGGTGGATACGATTTGTGAATTGGAAACAGATATGCGATTAGCAACTTAAACTGAATATAACTTTGTTGAAAATTTCTGTTATTGGTTTGATTTGCTATATAAATATAGAAATTAAAGAATAGAAAGCAATTTCAATTAGAAATTACTACAACTAAACTAAGGTATTGTTCCAATTGGTTTTAACAACTCTGCACTAGTTCCAAATTGTATATTTGAAATTGCTTTTCTGTCTGACATGATGTACAATACGAGTTTCGCCGTTTTCCGAAACCACTTAACCGTTTTAAATAAGACTTTGTACAGAAATGGAATAAGTCGCTTAAAATGTCAATTTTTTATTAATTATACATCTAAATGTTAAAAGTGAGCCACCCATAATTTTTTCAAAGAGATTTTTTTAATTATGACTAATTTTTAAGCAAAATTTAGAAATTAACTTCTGTTTTTCTTTTAATATGATTAAGTATTTAAGTGTACTTACTACAATATATTTTCAAACTACTTAATATTAAGAATAATTTGCAATTGATTGTATGACGTAATAAAATAAATTTCGTAAGGAATATGGTGGGTCACAACTTCAATCAACGGGTTTTAGACATTTCATGACTATTTGTTTTTCAGTGTATGATATTAGTAGTCAACTAATAGCACATACACCAGTTGAAAAAGGTTAATCATACCCGCCCAAGAATGGAACGCATGGCCTCCGAGGACGCAGTCAAGGGTGCCAACGATTGGTTATAAAGCAGATTGTGATGGCTTAGCAGTCCAACAAATATATTGACGGATCTAAAGAGAATAACGACGCAAGTGCAAAAAAGTGTACCCGCTTACAAATTTGCCACAACCTTCACTCACAGAATTTCTCTAATTTTCTATTCGTTTACATTGTGACGAAAGAGATAAATGTGACAGTATTTTTTATGTCTTCTATTTGTCTGTATTTGATACCTTATTTTTCTCAATCAACAATATACGAATGAAGATTAAACATCTTCTATTTTCATATCGATGTAATGGTGAGGTAATTAAATTGTAAATCTTCAGTGTTATCCTAGCCGCAAAAAAATCAACATGGAACTGTCCGCGCACGTTTTAATTTACAAAACTTACACACAGCACTTTTGACTCCTAATCAGAAACATTAGGATTTCAGATCGATGTGATCGAGAAAATCGGCGACGATCTCTTTACCTTAAGAATACTACTTTAACATATTTGAGAAAATCAAATGAACGATAATAAAATTTATTGAAAATGAACCAAATAAAATTCACACAGAACCCAACTCCTGTTAACCAAAAAACTCAAAAAGATTATCAGCATTCGTGGAGTTTATTGGTTCACAAGTCGATTTTCTGAGATCTCGNCTAAAAGGGCTACGTGTACAGTGAGATCTCTATACCTTAAGAATACTACTTTAACATATTTCTGTCGAATCGTTCGTATCAAAATGAGAAAATCAATTGACCGATAATAAAATTTATTGAAAATGAACCTAATAAAATTCACACAGAACCCAACTCCTGTTAACCAAAAAACTCAAAAAGATTATCAGCATTCGTGGAGTTTATTGGTTCACAAGTCGATTTTCTGAGATCTCGCTCAATTGGTTTTTATTACAGGAATATTAGCCTTAAATTGCCTTGTTAAACTCCCAATCCAATTTTATTTTTATGAAACCACTTTGGTGCATACGAATTGCTCAATTTATGCAAAATATTCTACTTCTTCGGTTACTTTTTTGCTTGGAGAAAGTATCTGGTAAATTTATTAAATTTCGATCATTTTTAAATATGAAAATCAAAATTTCTTCTGGCTAAATGGCAAATTTTTGATTAAACTCAAATTATTTGCTAGTTTTTATTTTAAATTCGATTTTTCATAGCTCGAGCTTACTTATACATACAGGCGCTTTGCACTGTTTATTCAATTGATAAACTCTGTTTAATATTTATAGCAATATTTACATGCAAAATAGCTTTTAAGCTGATGGCTGTATTTGAAATTGAATAATGCAAAGCCCTCATTTTATAAATCGATTAACTGAAAAACGCATAAATTGAGAGTAAATGAATAAAATAGCTTCATAACATCCTCATTATTATTTAAACTGAATTTATTTATTTCATCTAATAGTTATATGTCAAAAGTTTCATTTATTTAAATTGGAATTTACACATCATTCAATACTTTCTCGTATTATTAATCACAAGGGTTATTTTAAGCCGCGAGCGTAGCGAGTTCCTTAAAAAAGACCCAAGTGTTTAATAATGCATATCGACTGTGTTTTATACAAAATTTTATGTATTTTTAAATAAATTAACATAAAAATTAAAAAAAAACATTTGTTGTCCCAAATTCAAATTTAAAATTTTATAAAAGTTGTTTTTCTTTACTTTTCCAAATCTATGAGAAAATGGAAAAAGCTAAATCTTGTTTCTCTTACTCGCACATAGAAAATACTACGTTATATTTGATTAATAAGACAAATTTAAATTGAAACAATCTGTGATGTTCTGTTTAAAAGAGAAAAATGTTATATTTAGATTTAAATAATACGTTTTGTTGTGAAATTCTCAAAAAATACAGTTTTTAACCATACTCAACGAAACTGACGTGCATATAAATTTGTTGGTTTTTTTGCATATCGGAGGTCACACTTCAATAATAAAGAAAAAGCTCTAGTGCTTTAAGGAATTCTTTAAAGCACTTGTGCTTCAAAAACTTCTGTGACAGGACAAATTTTTGTGTCATAATATCAATTTTAAGTGACAAAAATGCATAACGGATTTTTAAGGGGAGGTTTTATGGAGCTGTGTCTTATTTTCATGATGGTATAAAGTGAAAGCAATACCTTTTATTTAAAAAAATTAAAATGACTCACATCAAAATCAATTCTTTCAAAAAAAAAATCATTCTCCCTCACAATTTAGATCCAATACAAAAAAATCACGCACTGTGCCGTTCATTTTCAGCAACGCATAACCTTTTTTGAAATTACAATTCTCTTCTTTTTCTTTAAATTCGGAAGCAACTTATTATGGTTTCCTTTTTCATGTATACTTTGTATTGCTTTAATTAACGTTCATTAGTTTGAAAACAAGAGAAACCGTCGTTATCCGAAATAATCACATTAACCTGGAACATCACATTCATTAAGCGCCTTATTCTACTATGTCATCGGAGAATCACTTTGTTCATCGAGGTTCGCTCATAATCCAGAACATTGTTGCCAGTTTCAGGGTATTGTTTCATTTCCGTTATATTCGCACAGAGCAATGGTATTACCTACGTTTGTAAGAAGTAGTTTAATGGTTAATTTCTTTTATAAAATTCGATTGTAAGATCCTAGATTGATTTCGAAGCAATTTTATTTCAAAAAAGAATTTTGTCATTTTGTTCTCTACAATACTATTAAGATTTTTCAAGTCCGAGTACTACCTACTTCATTTTATCACTTTTTAAAAGAAATTTACATTCTTTCCAAATATTCCAGAAATAAGAATGTATAATATCGAAGCGTTCAGTGTATTTTCTAATTATTAATTCTCAAGATCCGTTCTATTGCCAGCATTCTGTCTCTTATTATCAGAAAAGGCCACACAATCTCTCTTATTCTCAAAGGTACGTTGACTTCTTTGGACGCCCTGCCATTTCGGTAACAGTAATGCTGCGCCACCAAGACGTGTAGTCGGGTCATAGCCCACGGCCCCATACACTACACTTATACGGGGCCCGGGCAATTCGCATTAAATTGACTCTAGGCGGTTTATGCTCATTAATGAACGGGTGTCCGAATCTATACACCTGGGCCCACACAGTCAAAATATATGGGGCCCGGGCAATGACCCGAGCACCCGTTTTGGTGGCGCAGCTTTTATAATTAGGTGTCATTCCGGTCAAATTGTTCTTCAAACCTTTGTGTATTTCGATTAGGCATTGTGACAAAATCTGACATGGGCTGTTACGAATGCGCTACTTCGTGGCTTTAACTCCAGTCTCAATATACATGGGAAATGTTTTAATGCCGCCAATCTTGTCCCTCTGTCTAGCCCCAAGATCCATCTCAAGTATTTCATTTGCGTCAATTATATTTTTTTTCAATCAGAACAAATATACGTTAACTCGGCGCCATATGTTATTGCTGGCAAGCATAAGGCTCTTAAACATCTGCATTCTTCTTGAAAAATTGTCTTAAAATTTTCAAACGCTCTATACTTCAGCTTCTCGGCATTTTTCAGGTGCTGCCATATCTTCAATATTATTAATTATTATTGGTGTATTTTCTATTGGCTTGAACAGTGAATCCGAGGTATTTGGAAGAGCTCACTTCTGCAATACTCGATTCATCAAAGTGCCAAGCTTCTCATAATTTGATTTTCTGTTCGATAAACATTTACTTTCAATCCTTTTTACTGTTAAGTAATACTGTAATTGAAAATCAATATCATGAATCGAGTATGTCTATTCGCCCATGACATTAAGGTGATTCGCTCCAAGTTCTTTCTCAGAGGTTTAATGTGAATGTCGGTTGGACTGGCAGCTTACAAATTCCGCATTTTGCTAATAAATGTTGCCAAGTTCAAGTCAATTGAGAATGTAAAAGGATTTTTGATACGTGATAGAATTTACATAAACCCAAAGGCATTTTAACGTGGGACAGAAGTCGACTCGTCCGAGATTCAAGGTCGGCAATAAAATTATAATTTTTTAAAGGATTTCGTTCGTAGAGCGTATTTAAATTTTATTTGTTTTTATTATGCGAAATTTACTGATTTCATTTGTTTTATTGGAATAGCAAAAACGTGCAATATATCTTTAAAAATGAAAGAGCTGATTAGAGCTTGTCCTGAATAATAAGACTTAAAAACGGCAGAACGAAATCAATTAAGTCCATACTCCATACATTTGCTTTAGACAAATACAATAAAATAAGTCAGAGTCTTATTCTTTTAATCTATCTAGTTTCAGAGATTTTCCTTGACAGCGATTGATTTACTCTTACGCTGACGCTTAATTTCTACTATCGACAAAAATTATCTTATAACCAGACAGAACTATATAAATCCAAAATTCATTATTATACACTGCGTTTCATCTACGACAGGGGTCTTTAAATTTAAATTTTAGTTAATATCTCGGAGTGTATTAATCTGATCTCAATTTTTTTTGGCACGAAGAAAGGTCTTATCATTGGTCACTGTCTGCACTATAAAACAAAAGACTAGGTTTGTTGCAAATAATTAAAAAAGGTATGCGAATTTTTCCATACAGCAATATCGTTTCATCCTTTTACGACAGGGGGCACATTTTATACCAATGCGCCAACAAGAGAGACATTTTGGTGATTTTTTTGAATTGAAATAGTTGGTAATCTATTCTTCAATATATACAGCTCAAAAAATTGGGTCGCTATGTCATAGTAGGCAGTCAGTAACTATCTTTGGAAGTTTAGAGATCCATATTTCGAATTATGAGAAAATAGTATAAAAATTTTTTGAATTCAAATAAAATAATGGTGGCTATCGAAAACTGCGCTCATTATGCACTATGAATGATAATATGGAAACAATAGGACAGCGAATAAGAACACAGTTACGAGCAATATTTTCTGATATAGCGGATTTTAGGATATTACGCGATGCAGCTAACAAACGGCTCAAATAAGTTTAAAAAAAAATAAACCATTCCCACGACGGAACTAGGGGTAGTCTCAACCTCAACCAGCGGGTGTTAGACTGTACACGACTGGTTGTTTTTCAGTGTATTAATAGTCAGTTAATAGCACCTAAGACCGGTTGTAAAAGGATCCAATCAATCCGCCCATTTCATTTATTTGTTTACGCCATTACTTTTTTTTTTAATTCGCTAAGAATATTATTTCGCAATGTTATTGATATACACAAATGGAAACTTTTTCGCGCTAGAAAAATATCCGCCCGGGATTTGATCCCACGACCTCGAGGAGGATGTCCAGGGTGCTAACCGCTAGGACAAAGAGGCAGACAAATAAGTTTAATTTTCTTAATTTCCTTTTGCTGCAAACATGATTTTACTGCAGAGCATGTGATTGTGAAATAACTTAAGAGCTCATCTCTATTTCTTTTAAAATTTAAATATTTTTAAAAGTTATTAGATTTATATTAAGTCATGAATTTTGTCGATGTCTAGTCTTGCCTATATTAATATTTTTTTTATCAATTTTTTATATACAATTATTATAAAACACTTTAAGTTAACTCGTCTGTGGATAGAGAATGAGTGAACGTTGTAGAAGGTACCGGTTTTCAAGGGTCTTAGTTAAAAATTCCCTTCCATTTATGCGGTTCTATGGCGTAATGATCAGCACTATGGACTTTAAATATAAAGATCTGAGTTCCAATCTTGGTGGGACTTGAGACTTTTTTGTTTTTTTTTTCTTTCCAAACTATTAATAAATTATTCAAATTTTAAATATAACCGAATTTCAACATTTTTTAAGGTCAAAACCTCACTTGTTTTTCCGTGATATCTTTGGAACCAAAAGACGCTGGAATTGCAAATTTACACACAAAATATCTCTTAACAGTTAACAATTTTCTGTCATAGCAGATTTGCAAAGACTTGAATATATTTTGCGAAAAATCGAAAAACTCCACATGCTGAATAGGTCAGCGTTATAACCGCACCCCCTTTTTCTCCGCTATGGGGCATTATTTAAACAATCGGTTGATGAGAGTAGTTAGACATTCTCAAATATAACCAGTAATGCGAAAGTTTGGGTTGCGAAGTCATATTAAGCCGCCAGTAATTCTATTTGAATGTCTAAAAACCCTGATTTTTAAATATGAGAAAATATTATAAAAACACAGCTTTAACTTATAAATGAGAGCTGACATTAAAATTTAAAGAATTCTTTTTTATAATGGCATATACACAGGCCATTTACAAATCGATTAAAAAACCATCAGATTGAAATATTTTTCCTGCCTACATTACATTTGATAAATGATTAATGATAATGGTTTTAAGGTAACCTTAAAGTGATTAATTTTAGGTTCTGAAAACGAACATTCGAGAAGTTCTCAATAAATCTTGAAATCACTTTAAAATAGAAATTATTATAAATTATGTTTAAGAAAACAGATTTAAAAAGGAGAAACTTTTGAATAATGATAGTATTTTAAGATTCACTGTCAAAAGCACTACTGAAGATCCTTATCCGGACCACCCAAAGCGCTGAACACCAAAATCCCATTTACGGCATTTTATAATAATCTATCACCATTATGCAAATGATACTCTTGTTACGGTTAAATATGCGAAAGATTGCGTATGCAAAAGTAATAGACTTTCCTTATTAAGGTGGATTTCCATATAAATCAAGGATGTGAAAAAGTAAAGAAAAAAACACTTTCATTGGTTCTATAAAAAAATTGGGTGAAAGAGATAATGAATTCAATCTATTGCCTAACTTCCCCATTGATAAGTGTTTGAAAGCAGTTAAAAAGAAATAAAAAAACCTTTTATAATATTTGATTCGAGCATAAAATATTCAATAAAAAGTCCATAATCGTTAAATATACAAAACAACATAATAAATGTATATTATAGATTCAGTTTTTTGGACTCGATTATCTGTTTGTCCTCTTAAAGTACATAATAATAATTTTTATACATTTGATGCGTTCAAAGTAAGCTTTTGTTCACTCATAGCATCCATTCAAAAGGAGTTTTTCTTCTCTAGGGAGACAAAAAACAAAAATTGTTACTTTGTCTCACGTTCACGTACTAAAATAATAAAATAATGTACTGAGATTATTTTATTAAATTTTTTGACATTTTTCAAATCAAAGACACTAGATTACAAATGTATAAAATTATGTGTACTCTACGGGTTCAATTGAATTTTGTTCATTCGAATTTCTTGTCAACCTCAGCAAGCTTCGGTTGACAACTGAAATTCTCAATGAACAAAATATCACTTTGAACCCTAAGTGTACAAATAACTATTCCACTACATTCCTGGACGGAACTAGGGGTAGTCTCAACCTCAATTATCGGGTGTTAGACATAGCGACACATTTTTTCGGAATGTCTAACTATAATATAAGAAATAACTATAAAATTATTTTAGTAATAAGCCATATTTCAGTTAAGGGGGTGCGTTTTTATCTGTGACCAATGAAACATGTGTGTTTTTCTGTTTTTTATCTCAAAATTTCGCCTATCTAAGTATTTGACATACGATTGTGATTTGTTAGGAGTAATATTGTTTGTAAATTAGTAGTTCGGGCGACATGTTCCAGAGATATCAAGGATTCAAGGATGTATTTATAGAGATATTTCGCGCTGTATATTAAAAAATAAATTTATTAACCAAACTTTAACGCTTGTGTAATCATCTTGAATGTCCAATGGAGATATAGATGTGGTATTGGTTACACTTATTCCTTGTCAATATACTTCTTTTAGCATAATAGTAGGTAGGGAAACGTCTACGTGAAGCGATCAAGCCGTACATGCAGTAAATTATGCAACTTTAGTTTCAGAATTGAATTTTGCAAAATAAATCATGACCTTAGTACAATGAATTTAACCGTGATTAAGGGTATCCATAAAATGTAGTATGGGTTATAAAATTCATTGCCTGTTACAAATTGTTACAAAAGTTATCGTTTCACGTGTCTGCAATCATATGAAGTATAATAGCATTAAATGATACGTCAATAAAATATTTTATGAACTTCCTGTTCAGATATACATACATTCTTATAAACATAATGTGCCAACAAACAACTCAAATTTATAAATAATAGTTATTTATACAACAAGGTCGATAAGATAAGGCATTCTTCAACACAAGGTTTGCTTTAGGCCACGAGTACCTTAAAGAGTGTTTGATAATGCTTATTGACCGTGTTTTATACATTTTATGCGTTATTATATAAATTAACATAAAAATTTTAAAAAT
>JXOV01011978.1:2206-16066 GCA_001014945.1 Clogmia albipunctata
GTTCTAGAGATATCAAGGATAAACGGATGCCTCAATTCACANCCGAATGCCTCACTTCACACTGTATGTATTTTATATTAAATCTTTAGTATTTATTTTGTTCAATTATNCTGTATGTATTTTAAATCTTTAGTATTTATTTTGTTCAATTATCAAAATTACCACAATCTTAAATATTCATAGTACAATATTTTTTTTTAAATTTATTTAATTATTTTCAAAGTATTATGCAATACAATTTATTCATGTGTGCTCCCACCTAGATAAAGTATATAAAAAGCATAAAAAGAACAGAAATGCACGATCAGAGATAAAAAAAATCAGACGCCTCGGCAGAATTTAAAAAGTTGAATTTCCTTCTAAAGTCCTGCCGGACACAACACTCCGAAACAAAGTATTTATGCTTCCGGAGCTGCATATCTTTTACCATATACATATTTCCTCCGAAGAGAACCTGTGAAACAATCCGTTCCAAAAAAGACTATAAGACTTCTTGTTCATCATCCAAATTCTGATTGGACTACGTCCTACTGGTAATGTCAGTAATTCATCCTGAACATTCTCCGTTCGCTCCGTATAATAATAAGAAAATTTACCAAAAGTACCATTCTCTTACCCTCCTCTCTAAGCCTTCTTCTTAAATCCTCGACAACACTGTTTCAGTCTAATCAATTTTCACCGCTTTTAAAACATAACCAGATCTCCTCACAGCGGGCCTTGCAAGCAAATCCTCCATATATTTTATAGTTGCTTATTATATAATGACAACCTTTTAAAATATCATCGATTTAAATTACTTAATTTCTTATATATACGTATAATTCTTGCAATTCCAATCTGGTTTGAATAAAAAATTATTAATAAGCGTACATAATAAACTTGTGTCCATATTATAATTTTGCCGGTCAATCAACCTTGTTATCAGTTAAAAGGATATATTTTTATTATCATTTACCTTTGATAAGTAAACATCTTTATGATTGGAACGAATACACAGTATTTACTAATGACGTCAGAATGATAATTCAAAATTTATAGTGTACAAAGAACTTGATAAAAACATGTCCAATGGGAAGTGAAGTACTTACTCAACATTGGCTGCCATTAGGATGGGATTCAGGTCAGAAATAGGTGATCCCGTCATAATAGCTCCTCCCATCGAAGCCACATTCCGAATTTGGTTCCCAGCAAAATAATGGAACATCTTCACGATCGCTTTGAAGATCCTGGTTTGGAACTCTGATCGCTCTTTAATCTCGTTTTTCAGCACTTTTTCCACTCTGTTTAAAGAAACAGCTGCACCAACTTTGACACCATTATCCACGATTTCGATGCTGTTCAACTCTTTCACTTGATTCACACAAATTAGAACTGGGTAATGGAAATTCTTGAACTTGACTTCCACTCCAATTTCGGAATTTCCCACAACGATCTTCGCATTGGGAAAGTCTGATTTCAGTTTCAAAACCGATTCCAAACTCGTTGGTCTGTACCAAGTAGTTCGGTTTGATTTAAACACCAAATCCTGACGATCATATTGATCACTCAATCTTAAAGATGGTGGAAAGATCGGATCTTGACTTGGATCGTATGGCATGAATTTCTTTGCTTCGAATAAGGGCGTTTCAATCTGTCCATTGGTGCCATTAGTTGTTCCATTAACAGTTCCATTTACTGTGCCATTTTCCCCGTTAACACCGTTAGAACCGTTTGCTTTCTTATTTTTACAGCACTGATCTCCCATTGCACACTGGTACTCCTTGGTGAACGTCCTGTATCCCTCGATGATTGGTCTGTAGCCCGTGCAGCGACACAGGTTGCCTTGGAAGGCGATCTCCATCTCTTTCATTGAGGGCGTGGGACTGCTCCTCAGTAGGGCGTACATCGACATCACGAAGCCGGGAGTGCAGAAGCCGCACTGCGATCCGTGAGCCTTGGCGATCCTCTCCTGGACGGGATGAAGGCGAGTCCTCGTATTCCCGATACCCTCCACGGTGGTCACAGCCATTCCGTGGACAGCGCAGACGGGAAACAGACACGCGTTCACTGCGTAGTGACGTACCACATCCTCCTCCCTGTCCATCCTTGATACCATCACCGTACAAGCGCCACAGCCCCCCTCTCCACAACCCAATTTCGTCCCGCATAACTTCAGCTTCTCCCTCAAGTATGTCAACAGAGTAATTTCAGGGTCCGCAGAATTGTCAGTTATCTGTTATTGAGTCAATTGAAAAACAATTGATGAACATCGTATATATTAATTGTGGAAAAATACTGGGTCTATAGTTCTTTCAATTGAAAGGTCTATAATTTTGTAATGATTAAGCTAAACTGTTTCCCGCATACATTTTATACACATTTTGTTATTCAAGAGTTTGCTCCATTAAAAAAAACCCAGGACGTTCCGAGAACATTTACAGTTGATTGCAAAATAATGTCTTAAAAGGTCAATTGACTTTCAAACTTTGTCTTTAAAATACTGTTCAGATAGGATCCATATGAAATTTTCCCAATTAAATAATAGTGCTAAACCCTGTCGAAAAACAACGTAAAGAAATAATAATACTAAAATTATGTTTGTACACGAAACCAATACTAATGCAAATAAATTGATTTAAATTAAAATTTTGGTTAAACTCAAATTTTAAGAAGGTTCACTATAAAATCTGATAACTGTCATTATTTTATTGATGACATATCTTTCGGATCCTGTTTAAAACGTATCTTAAAGAAAAAATTTCCATTNAGTGCTAGATTTATATATAAATAATTAGTAGAAATTTGAAACTCAAACACTTTGTAAACTTAAAATAAGTTATGTGTTTTAGCATATAAAACTGATAAAAAACTGTTAAAAAAATAAATTAATTAAATGTGTCCAGTNGTTTAAAACGTATCTTAAAGAAAAAATTTCCATTTTAAATTTAATTCACTTGTCAAAGTGAGTCAATACATTTAAAACCAACAGAAGGTTAGGTCACGCCGTCAGACGCAGTAAAACCGTCAGCTTTTGTATGAATTTAGCATGCTGTGCTTCTAGCTGGCGCAGCACAATTGTCCCCCGAATTCGGGGAAGTATTAATTAATCATCATTAATCACTATTATAAATCAATTAAACCACGTCGACTAGATGTTTCTTGCACGTTTCACTTATTAAACCACACTATAAATATTTTGTATTTTCACAATATGTTTTAAAAAAATCTAAATAATTATATGTACCACATTTTGGTTAAATTCTTTTGAACTGTATTTCAAACGTCATTCGTAATCCAACCAGTTTAAATAAACATTCCTTCACATTGATCTAATTTATCTTTTAAACTATTTAAACAAAAACCCATTATGATAACGTAATTCCTAAAGTAGATTGAACCGCTTTTCCACGTGCTGATCTTTTATCACTTAACTTCTTTGAAAGCCTTGAACCGAACCGATCTATTTGGCTACTTATTCGAACTAATTTTTTTCTGGTGTTGAATAAATTAACAGCAGCTGGTTTATTGTTGATTGGTCCATTTTATCAGTTGATAGAAGACCTCGCTCAATTTTAGGGTCAATCTGTGACGCTTTTAATGAAACTGAGTCTTCTAGTTGAACAAATATTGATTTTGATAATTGTTTTGCGATTTCTGTTTTTGCCAGTTTGTTTGTTTGTTGTTGATGTTGATCTTATCACACTTACAATCTTTTAACCTCGTTATAAATGTATCACAATCTTATCACAATTATAAATAATTTTCAGATAAACGGTTCCAGATTCCAAGAATAATTGAATCGTAGTAGTTATATAAGAAATCGCAATTTTTGGAATTTTAATTGATCACTGATTAAACAATTGACTTGATAACGAAAAAAGCACTTCTTATTACCAATTTTCCATTCACATAAAACACCAGTTGACTAATTGGGTTATCATTGTAGTTTATGTTCGCCACCGATCCCATTTTCACATGCTCACTTGACCGAGTCTCTAACAAATTTGCCCGTTCAAATCTTAGTAGGCTGTTATCGATGCGGGCTCAATTAACAGTGCACAGTGGTCCAATGCGATAAGAAAAGGGTTTAATCTTTGGTACTTTTAAAACTCATTACTAAACCTTTAATTTTTATACAAATTCAAACTTTTCCATAAATTTCAGATTATTTCAGAAATATAATAATGACAAATTGATTTAAAAAATCAAATTTATTATTAAAAATCAATAATAATAATTTCTTTCGATTTATGATATTCAAGTTAAATAGATAGTTAATAATGTTTATGCATTTTTGTAACTTAAAATTGATATTATGACACTAAAAAATTTTCTGTCAAATTTTTATAGCTCAAACTCTAGGGAATTTTTTAAAGCACTAGTGTTTTTTTATTATTAAAGTGTGACCTCCGTAAACAAAAATCATCAATGAATGTTATATTATACTGGAGGTTTTTTCTGTAAAACATTGACGAGCATTGGAACGAAAGGGAGAAACCTCCCTGTTTTAAATATCCCGCTCTCTCCGATTACAGTTATGGATTTTTATATTTATTTCATAATTCTGTTGCAAATCAACATTTTGTTATGAATTAGAACCACGAACATCATTTAAAACTTTTATTTATATATTAGAATTTGTGCGGAATAAGTCAAAAGCGAATACCAAAAAAATTCTTTAAATTCAGTGATTAATGAAATTTAAGTTAAACGAAATGGCGAAATAGTTCAACTGGATTTATTTTTAATTTTAGAATGTTTTATCCTTTTCCCATATTGCGACAGATATTTTTATAAGCAATAAAGGCAGGTATAGAAATTACTCATGTGGAACTCTCTGTGGAACAGGGAACATATATTTTTACAAAAATTCAAAAAATTTTTAATATTTTTGTGCTTAAAATTTTGTATAAAACACGGTCGATAATCATTATTAACACTCGCTACGCTTGTGACTTTAAACAACACTTGTGTTTAATAATGCCTTATGTTATCGACGTAGCTGTATAAATAATAAAAATACTAGTGCTTTAAAAACTACTTTGCTGCACTATTGTCTTAAAAACGACTTGACAGATCAAATACTTATATATCTAGTAATATCAATTTTGGAAACATCTAAGGGCAATAAGCCCTACCGCGGCGCAACTCCAGACTCTGAAGTTAGACCAAGTATTAGATTTCCTACAAGGACTAAAACTTATGGGCACACTTTAGGGCAGAGATATGAGGGAGCACAATAGATCTTCAGGTCAAAGTGCGGGATCACCTCATCAGAATAATAATAATATCAATTTTATTTATCCAACTAATAATACAAATTGTGATTATTTCGATTTCTTGAACCATAGAGCTGGATTTTAAAAGATTTCGGTGAGATGTAAATAACAAAGGTAAATAACAAAGGTTGATAATTGAAATAGGAAATTCTTAAAACCAGTTCTATTAATGATCTTGGTTCTTTTCCGTTCCAATCATTGGTTTGGCCACAGTGAGTGGGGTAGTAATGCATCACCATGCTAATGAACATTAAATGAAAGTATAAAGAGAAAAGAACGAATGTTTTACTATGATTCTAACACTATTATGTTCTGCGACTTTCTCCATTATAAAATTTACACCTTTTTGTGCGAATTAATAATTTATAGTAATTTTATTTTAATGCGATTAACATTTCTCAAGTTTTCAGAAATTAATAAGAATTCTATTTTATTCAAAATTATTTAATTTCGTAAAACATTTATTCTCTTATAGTAATTTAATATATATTTTGAAAACTAATCTTTATTTTTTATTTTGAAACATTTTGAAAACGAAAATATTATTCTATAGCAAATTCCACGATTTACTATAGAATACTTAATATAAAATCACAATTTTTATGATGAAATAATTCATTTTCTATAACAATATCTATTAAATACTGTTCGTGTTAAATTTAAATGGTGGTGCGCCGATCTTTGCATTCCAGAATAATAATATCTGATTAATACAATCAAATAAATTTTACTTACTTAGATTCTCAATGAATGCCGTTAACCAATTTCAAAACGATTTCCTAAAATTATATAATGTACTGGAGATATTAAAGGCGGAATAAAATAAAATCAATGTAGTCAATGATACATTTAACTTGTTTTGCTCCACAACTCTAACTGTTCAACAACGTTTGTAGGTCTTTTCTCCATGCTCAATAATAAATGTTTTGCGGCATTTTGACATTTCAATTTGAAATTCTCGTTGACGGTAACTTTCATAAAAAACGTATAAGAAAATTGTTAAAGAAGCATGTTACTTGAATGTGATAAAATTTTATGTCTCAAACGTTTGACACCGATTAATTTTCGTTTAACTAAATTGGCATCTATATTATTATTTTAATCCCGTTCCAAAATTATCTTAACATTCGGATTAAGGACGAAATTATTTACATTATATTTATCAGTCTTTCTCGTTTTTTCCGAATCAATTGCTCCTCGCACTTTTTAATAACTAAGAGGTTTGCATTAACCATAGTAATCTTATTTCTCAAAAAAAAATTATGACATTTATTGACATTAATCAAAATTGAGAGTTGAAAAAAATAAGTCAAAATAATGAAAAATTAAAAAAAATTTAGTGAAAATAATCTCTCTAAAACAGTGAAAAACACGGGATTTATTGTGTAAAATGATAACCAAGTGGATTGGCGGTAAAGTGTGTGTCGGGGCGTGTATCTAAACAACAATACATATCATTAGTTTATGTCCAAATGATAAAATGTCCATCACACAAAATAACATTAGCAATAAGCTGGAAAATGGTAAATAATGGACTTTTGTGCATGTTCCATAGTGTTTTCATGTTGTTTGCAAGGGAATCCAGTGCACAATTCTTGTAATTCGTTTCCCAGTCTATTTTTATTTGACTTCTTATGGGAGTAATCTATTGTCTCTACTCTAGCCTCTATGCCTAGTTCTGAGACCGTTTGATGTGTGAAGATGAAATCACTCGCAAATTGAGCAAAAACCCCACAATTTGAGTTTGCTTTTAATGAAATCCAACAAAAAGAAAATCAAAAAACAAATATGAATGAATCAGGGGCGAAGCTGTGAATTGAATGGATAAGCACTGCGTTTTTGACGGAATTTTATTTATTTTTATCAGTTTCCGCAGATCAAAGAATTGTGTTTTATTTTTCGGAAACTATCCCAGTTATATACAATTATACAAAAATTAGTAATAGGTTAATAAATCTCTTATTATTTATATTTTCTTACGTTTCAGAACAAACATTTGACAGTATTGTAATTATGCAAAAATAGTTATTTGTACAACTTATTAAACACTTCTCTTAAAATACTAAAATACAACCATACTGATCTCTATATAATTTCAATCAATTTGATAAAAATCTGACATGGAGGTCACAAATTAATGATTTAGTAAAAACACTAGAGCTTTAAAAAAAAAATTTTGCATCCCCGTATCCAAAGGTTAGCTTTTCGTAATGCCATCCATTTTTTAACTAGTGAAAAACAACTGATTTTACTGCAAGGTTGTACAAATAACCATTAAAGTACTAAAAGTCGTTAACAGAAGAAATATTAGTTCCGGAATATTAATTTTATGTAAATATAATAAAATCGAGACATTATATTTAAAAATAATCTATGATCAAATGTTTTAAATTAGTTATCAAAACTGAAATTTAATTATTGAACTAATTTTTAATAAAGGAAAAAGAATATTCCAATGTATTATTTAATTTCATAGTTATATATCAAACCTATATCGAATTTAATTTTAAAAAATCTAGGCAAGATGATTAGAGTCACTTTTTTTTTTACTTTCGTAGATGACAAAAATTTTAATTTTAAACAAAATAATTATATTTTTTAGAAGAAAAAAATTAAATATTTTCCATTAAGCTTTTTACCTATTAAAAAAGATGTTAATTGGTTTAAACTTTATTCCCACGAAAATGTTAACGATTGATAAACAAATTATTTGAAATACATAATTCAATTACCAGCTTCGTCGTCGCTTTAAAACGAAATAAATCAATCTGTGAATAGTATTTGTCTCTGCATTTATGTGTGTGTGTTTTGTGTGATTGAAGAGAAAGAAGAGAGAAAAGTTTTCTCTGAAGGAATTTCGCCAGTCTTTTAAGTTTAACTCTGCTAAACGGTAAATAAAATAGACAAGAATTTGTCTTGTGTAATCGCACACCTCGCATTCCCCGCCTTTCTTCATTTCATTCTTTCGGATCTGTGGGTCAAGAAGGCAGCAGCAGGAAAAAATCGATCGCAGCCACCCAATTTATTTATCTGTTCATTGATAACAATATGGGAATTGGCATAGTATTTAACGTCAAAGTGTATATATGTTTGTAGTTTTGTTTAGTAATACCACTTATTACTGCGATTGTAATTCCGGGGAAAATCAAGTTAAGAAAACAGTGATTTCGGGGGTCCATTAAAAGAATCCGAATTCGGTTAATTTACATATAGTGCATGTAATAGAATGGAAGGCAATTGGAAGACATTGGTGATGAGATTTCGTCGGTTTCAGCAGCAGAAGCGATACGATGATGATGATGAGCCAGAAACACAGATGTTCCAATAATAAAAGGAAAAGGAAAAACCATCACAGAAGAGCCTCGAAATAATTTTAAATTGTGATCTAATATCAAACGAGAGAATCGTTCGTTCCGTAGTGTGTTCCGCTTGTGGTGTCTGTGGATTTTTCGTAAAGTGTGGAAAAACGAAGGCGGCTGTGGCGACGGTATGCAATAATAAAAATAAATAAAATCAAAATAGATTAGTTCTCCAATTAGTTGCAATTAAAATCTCAGTGACCCGTGTGTGTGCGGGGTGTCGGAAAAGTCAAATCGGAAACAAAAACACGGTGGGACCTCCTCATAAAAATGCCGGATTTTGACGAGTCGTTCCTAAACTTTTGTGATTGGACGGAAAAGCGACGCAAAAATTCGTATAGTTTAAACAGTAATGGTGGTTCTCAGCGAAATTTGGTGGCGGTCGCGAAAAATTACTCGAAAACACTGCCAAGATCGTTCCGAAAAAACCTACTTCGATTGTACCAAATACGAAACTGTGACAGCAGCGACAATTACCAGTCATCGGCAGACCTAGTAGGCCGCGGCAGCTTTATCAATTTAGCGGCTGATGATTGCTTTGACCCGAATCAACATCCACCGCTAGAATGGAGGAGGAATAGTTGCTACTTTTACAACGGCACCCATCCAGATGCCAATAATAATCGAACTGGTGGTGATGATAATAAAGATGGTTGTAAGTTTTAAGTCTAAATACAGAAAAACTCTCTTCTCTAAACAATAAAAAATAGAAATCAATGTGTCTATATGTGATAAAACCTACGCCGCCTCCTGCTATGTATAGAAATATTTTTTTAAAAAGTAACGGTCCCGACCAAAAATATATGCCAAAATCAGTATTGACCTTAAAAAGCCGCTCGAACACACACATTTATTCTCCATAACGAAACTAAAAGTGTTTTTCTCACGCCAACAACAACCATCATTTCCTCCTAATCCCAACCATTTCATTATAATACAACACTTACTGTTTCTGGCTCAACTCTGTACACGCTAAAATTGTAAACAATGCAAAAATAATTTACGAGAAAATTGCCGCCGCCGTCGCTCTATGCTTCGCGCCGCGAGCCTAGTATCGTCAATGAAAACGTGGAAAACTATTAGAGATGTGTTTAATTTAATTAATCGACGCTATAATTTGCTAATGGATTATTAATTTACACATTGTTTAACTTCTTTGCTAAATATATAATAATGTTGTAATTACCAATAATTGTGTGAACGAGAGATTGTTCATTAATACATTACATATTGTATGTTGTACTGAATTGCAGTTATTAGGGAGGATTGAAAAGTGTTCATGTTTTTAGACATTTTTATTACAGTTGTTGTTTTGATTAAATTAATGAAAATGATAAGCTGTTAAAGAATGTACTGAAAATTAAGCAATGATTAAAAAGAAAGAATAAAAATCTAATCTATTATTTATTTTATTTTTTAATGGAGAGACCTGGTAGTTTAACTTTTAGTTTCCTTAATTACAGTTCTGAGTTCCAGCTGATGACAACTTATAATTTGCCTTATTTAAACATTTACAAAGCTTAATATTTTAAGAGTTGATATGCAATGTTGTCCTGTCTTATATTGACTCTCTAGAAGTAAAAGAAATTCTTTAAGAATGATTACGGCATTCTTTTAAAATGTAAATATTTATAGTAAAGTCACACGAGAAATAATATGGGACTGAATCATATGTGATCAACAAAAGATGTATGATAATCATTTGTGCTAAATGTAATTATTATCTAAATTGGTTGTTAGTTAGTTTAGTATACTTAAAATCAATTTCTAAAAAAATATAGGAACCAGGGTATATTTAAAGCATTGTAAGCGTGTAATGACAAACAATCTTTTTGTAACCATATTCTTTTGGAAGTGAGTTCAAGATTTTCTATATCCAATTGGCATTCACTTTCTTTCATAGTACACAAATATTTCCTTAAAACTTAATCTCAAGTAAGAACAAAAAATAGTGTACTGTAATTCATTTTCGTGGGTAACTTTATGATAAAAAATTTACCATTTTTATTATATAACTTTTAAAAGCTTAAAATTTATTATTCATAAAAATACATCGCTGTACGCGGTTAACCTTTAAATCTGCCCGGAAATTTAAAAAAAAACAAGTTCCTTGTGCAAAATATGATCTTGAAAATTCGTCGCCTACTTTGTTGTCTGAAAAGTAAAATCATCGTCATCTCTCTGACGACAGAGATGAGGAATTCTCATTTAATTGCTTTCAATTGCAAACAGTCACCCGTTCTAAAGAACTGTGTGATAGCAAGAACGAATATTATAGACGTTAATTTAAAACAGCTATGCCTCTATAACTGTGAAGTGAGATTCTTTCGCCATATTTTAATTGCAACAAATAGTTTTTGCTTCTAGATTAACGTTTTATATATAATGTATATATTTAATTCATTGTGTGTCCCCCATTTCATCATAAATAAATACTTGTCTCTCTTTATTTGATGAGGAGTCTTGCTAATTCAAATTCGTATGTGACTGTGCTGCAAATCTGTCATTTCAATTTACAATTTGTTTAATTTGGTGATGAATGTATGATGATGAAAACGAGTAATCATCAACAGAATTACTGATTGTGTGTGTGTGTGCTTGCTTGTGTGTCGAATTGAATCATCGTCCACCTTCCAGATAGATGAATGGATTAATTCGCACGCGACTTTGCTATTTACTGTGTGTGTGTTTTGTACTTTACGCACCAAAGCAATCAGTAGGCTTTATAACTTCTTAAACTCTGGGTGTTGGTGGTGCTAAAAAAGTGTATCAATTAATTGTGGAATTAATCCATTAGTAATTATTGAACGAAAACCCAAACAAGTTATGTGTGTTTGAATATTAACGTGGAATTTACGTGTTTAAGGTGTCAGTCCCACCTCGTCGACATCATCGTCATCCGGCCACAAAGGCAGTCTTCGGGGAACGAAAATCGCGAAGCGAGCCCGATCCTTCAAAGACGACTTCCTGGAGAAAATCTCTCAAATGCGCACACCGTCCAGTACATTGACCAGGTAATGTATCATCTTTATTTGATAAAAAACCATCCATTCTAAGATTATATTGAGAATATTTTTTTAAAAATGCAATTTAAGGTTGGCCAGTGTGTCAGTAATGGTGAATTGTTGAACAGTTCAGTACAGTAATAAAGATTATTTGAGATTGTGTTGAAAATAACCATTTAATTGTGGAATTATTTTTAGTATACAAATTGTTTGGAATGTACGAATAGCTTTCTTATCTCTTTATTATTTAACTTTGGGGAAATGTAAATTACTCCGCAACCACAAATATTTTTGAATACTATTTATAATCATGACCGTTTTTAAATTTATTTCGAATTATATAATAGTTAAATAATAATTGTCAATATATTTAACGTTAATGTTTGTTTGAAACTATTTAAAATTTGCTGTAGCCTATTAATACTATCAATTTAAGCAAATAATCAAGTGTTATAACAGCCTCCATTTTTAATAAGTATAAATTGCTTTTGATATTATTATATTCTTGATAATAAATTTTCATTAAACGAATACAATCGCCAAAGTGTAAAATATTTTGGTGTAGTTTATTTTATATTTAATTTTAGTTTTATTTTATTAGAAAGTGATAAATATTAAAACAATTGTTTTCTAAACCCATTGCACCCCATCGCACTAGTTGCGTAAACTTCTATTAAGGATTATCTCTTTAAGAATAGAATTATCATTTTTAAAGAAATAATTCTTCTGAAATTGAAATTAAAACTAAAATATTCAACGTGCGCCAGATACACGCACAGCTCACTAAATCCATACAAAAAAGAACCGCTGACTTTGTTTAAACAAAGTCAGCGGTTCTTTTTTGTATGAATTTAGTGAGCTGTGCGTGTATCTGGCGCACGTTGAATATTTTAGTTTTAATTTCAATTTCAGAAGAATTATTTCTTTAAAAATGATAATTCTATTCTTAAAGAGATAATCCTTAATAGAAGTTTACGCAACTAGTGCGATGGGGTGCAATGGGTTTAGAAAACAATTGTTTTAATATTTATCACTTTCTAATAAAATAAAACTANTCTTTCTTAATAACTCTTTTTAGAAACCATTCGCCAAGCAATAGTCCACGGAACAACCACTCGAGCCATCACCACCACCTGCACAATACTCTAAACAGCAGTAAGTCTTCGAAAGGGTTCGACGATGGGATGTTGTTGACACCGACGGGGAAGAACAACAGCATGGTGAACAACAACTACCACAAGACGCTGCCCTCGTCACTGAAACCGGCGCTCGATTTAGATTCGCAAATTCGCCAAGTGAAGAGCAGTCTAAAGCATTTCAACGATGTCGTCTCGAAGAACAAATTGGAAATGTTGCCGGGCAACGGGACGATCATCCTGGAGAACTTTGCCGATGTCCACACGGCCCTTCAGGCGTATGCCCTGAATGAGAATAGCAGCGCTTTGAGTTCGGCCAAGAGACAGGTCCATTCTGCTTTGGGGGAATTGATTAAATTGTGTGACGAATTTTGGCTGCACGAATTAAAACTGGTCGGTCGAGACATGATCGACGGCGTCAGCGATGAATCAGAGGCCAAGAAGGTTAAAGAGCTGAAGGTCAAAGAAGTGACACATTTGATGGAGTCCGCTTTACAGAATTTGATACAAGTATCGAATGAAAAGTTGGAAGAGCAACAGAAGCAGCCAAAGGAGGATAACAGCAATGACCAGGATGGGAATTTTCTTCAACGACCAACGGTGGATGTAGCCGGACAGAGGACTTCTCTGCCGGACATTCCCCTAACCCCAAGAGAAAGAGATAGTTTGCAGTCGAAAGCGAATTCGTACAACTTAGTCAGAGGTTCCCACTCGATCGAAAGCATTCTTTGTGATAATAGTCCCTCTCCCCAGCCTCCACCCCCAAAGCCGCCCTTACCGAATCGCCTAACCGATCCTCCCCCACTGCCACCAAAGAAAAAGACTATCCAGTATCAACAGCAATTCTCTTATCCACTCTTGGATAATATAAATCAGGACCAATTGAACATTAGTTGTTCGGGGGGACAGGAGAGGAATTCGTGGAGGTCCAAGTCGCCCGAGGACAATTCTAGTCTGCTCAGTGCCAGTGCGGGATCCTTGGATTCGTCAACCCTAAACCAAAGTCGAGATGATGAAGAAGAGGAGGACGAGGAGAATGAGGAGGATGTAGAAGAAGAGGAGACAGGTTTCTTTTAACTTGAGCAACAGTTGAACACCTCCG
>JXOV01011978.1:16134-32284 GCA_001014945.1 Clogmia albipunctata
AGTCGAGATGAGGAAGAAGAGGAGGACGAGGAGATTGAGGATGTAGAAGAAGAGGAGACAGGCCTATTTGAACTAGAGCAACAGTTGAACACCTCCGTTTGCCCGAGATCGCCAATTCAGTACAGACAGCTGGAGGAGAACACGTCACCGATCTCGTCGAGTCAGAACTTGTTGCTGCAGCTGCCCACGGATTCTGGACAATTGGAGCTGCTGTCAAACGGTAACGACCCACTTCTACTTCAGTCCAATATGAATGTTCGTTCGGTTCAGACCGTAAGCAAAAGCATGGCTGCTTCAGCTAGTAGTACCTCGTTCTCGTCGTCCAGTAAACAAAACACGACCTTTACAAAACAGACCTACACTACCGTACAAAAATACACAAGCATGGAGTCATCGTCGTTGTCGTCGTCGTTTTCAGTGTATTCCAGTGACTCCTTTAATCGTTTTCTATCGTTTAATGGTGCAAATTTAGCGGATCAACCACCACCCATCCCATCAAGGCGAGAGGATGAAGGAGAAAGGAACGACGAATTGCCACCCAAATTGCCATTAAAGACGAGAAAGAGTACCCGCGAGAGACACAAGTCCGTCTACGATAATATGCCAAACCAGATGCGAATGCCGTCAGAACATAACAGTTTTGAGGATTTGATTGACGGTGAAAGGTGAGTGGATTGTTATACATGGTGGAGGAGATTGAAGAATAGTTTTAGTGACATAGTTATTTGTATTACAAGGGTGTAAAATCAGAGTTTAAATGAGGAGATCAGTTTTTTATTGTTATGTCCAAAAAATTGAAGAGTTCGCTGAAGACATACCGACGATAATTATTTTAATACATTTAATCCTTGTAGAATTGAAAAGTTTGTGCGGTGTTAAGAGATACTCTTTTGAACAGGAATCGTAACAAAATTGTTCCGTATTTAACTTAGAATTGATGTAAAACTCGTATTTCACTATCGTTTTCTCGTTTAAAAAGCACAAATAACTATTTATAATTATTAAAAGTGAAAAGCTGAAGGATTTAAACACATCCAAAAATAATACTTTAAATTATGTTTCACGTGCTAAAAATTTAATTTGAATAAGTGAAAAGATTCATTAATAATATATTTATTTAATTTGATTAATTACTTGTTGGACATTAATGCACAATTTTGGAGTTTAAACGTGTTTTTCCAAATGAGCCGAATTTATATTCGCTTGTATTTAACCAAAACCCACGTTCCACAAATAATATAAAAATAAACAAACAATAAACTGAATACAGGGGTCAATGATTTATCCACGAGATCCAATAAAATGAATTCCTTTTAAGTATCTTATTATTGAATACTTCACCTTTTTTATTTGAAAAAATAGATTACAAAGAGAATTTAACTCTTAGACATATAGAATGGTGTATTTTAGCTTGTTTATTATTGAAAAGGTACTAATAACGCTTTTAATGTAAATCCAGGTCTCCGGGTCCAACGTTCCTGCAACATACTCATCACATGGCGATCACAAAACACCAAAGCGTTTTTGATCCAAGACAATTGCAATCGTTTAGAGCGCCCCAAAACAATCAATTGACTGACGGGGATGAACCACCTCCACTTCCAGTAAAGAAGCGACACAGTGAGTGGCTTAATTATTTGTCTCCTTTATTTAAGAAGTTCGACAAATTGAATATCGCCGAGAGAAGAATTCCAAATTATTCATGGCCCCGTCGTTTTAATAGCAAGACAGACATTCCAAGGTCTATTTTTTGTGTACAAATGGTTCTTTGTAGGTGGCATTTGATTGAATAATATTTACATTGCAGAAGCGTATCGAACGTATGATACTCATTGTGGTGAATTTTGTTTATTAGGAATTTTATTAGACAAAATCACCACAGATTTTTTACATTGAGAGAATATTTTAGGTAAAATAGATTTTTTTGTAAATAACAATTATAATGTAAAATAAATTAGGTACTAAAGGTTAAATTGAATTTAAAACCAATCTAAAAATTTCAATTAATTCACAAATAGTTTTTATGTAAAGAATGTGTGAATTGAAGATTTTTTTTATTATGAGTAATGTTTTTTGCACGATGAAGTGCAAAATATTTGCCTATAATAAAAAAACCAGTTCATACATGACTAACATATAGCAATATTTATAATTCATCAAATTAATATTTTAAAAATTACTAATAAAAATGATACGACACGTCAATTATTAATTCACATCTACTTTTCTTTAAAGTTTATCCTGAAATATATATTCAAAGTATTGTAGTAAACCAGAATATTACTTGTTCAGTGAAAAATCTTAGTGTTTGAATAAATATACAAAACATTCAAGATAATTACTAACTTCTGTTCTAAAATAAGATTTATTCATCGGATTTTTTTCAAAATTTGGCACAAATGTGTAAATACTCCAAAATTAAATAAGACAAACAATTCGTATTTAATTCATTAAATTTGTTTGGGTTTGCAAAAGAAAATTTGCTTAGTTGGTGTAAGAAGCCATTAGAATAAATCAAGTTAATAAATAGTGTTTGATTAATCGTTTAATATGTAAAATATAAATAGTCTTTCAAAACAGAGAAGAAAAGTTATCTTTTTATTCTTTCTGTGAAGTTTAATTTTACGTGCTGAGGTCGATGATAAAATGAGGCACTTCACATACGAAATTGCAAATAAGACATTTATATAAAAAAATATGTTGATTACAAATCTAATTTACACCACCATTATACAAATTTATCATTGATAATCAAAATTGTGATAATCTGTAATAAATACATAGATGAATTCATCTGTTGCAAAAAAGAGAAATTAGTCATTAATAAAACATTTTCATGCTCCAAAATTTCGTAATGAACACACATAAAAATGTATATTATGAAATGTACATCAAATTGTTGGTGATAATTAACATTGAATTTAAATATCTTGTTATATAAAGCATATATCATTTTAGTGAC
Source organism: Clogmia albipunctata (assembly GCA_001014945.1). Classification (NCBI taxonomy): domain Eukaryota; kingdom Metazoa; phylum Arthropoda; class Insecta; order Diptera; family Psychodidae; genus Clogmia; species Clogmia albipunctata. The sequence goes on from JXOV01011978.1 coordinate 19,097, forward strand.
CTTTTAAAGAAACGATTTGTTCAAACAGTTCAATAATTGTTTAATTTATGGGAATACTTTTGTCTATGCTGGTCATGAATAGTGCTAACAGGGATAAACGATTTGTTCTTGAGAATCGTATCTCGGAGATATTCAATTGAATTGTTACTGTCAGGAGGAGGACGCATTTGATTGACTTTGACTATTATATTGTAATAATCTGTGAGATGAGGTGATTTTACGAAGGTAGAAAAGAGTCTCGACGTCATTTTATAATCATCATCATCATGTGTACATTTTTTAAATTCTAATTTGTAATTGTCCCCCCGTATGACCTCTGGAGTGATTGCGTGTGTTACCCATGTGAATGAGTTAATTCTGGCCCCCCCTCTTAAACACAGATTTGATAGAAGTATAATAAAAGTGGAGCGAGAAAATTAAAAATGAAAAAATGCGAGAGAGAGAATAAGAGTAAATCATGCAAATTGCATTACCTGTCACCTTGTAATTCTCTGTGTGTGAATTATCCATTACAACAATCACCATACTTTATATATAATTTGAATGACCCCCCATAAGAGCAGTTTAGAGATTCTATATAGAGCTAAGGTTTGAGTAAATGATTGAAATACCTATAAATTTTTGGATTGTATTTTTTTGTATATTTTTTCTCTCGATACCATTATAGTGTTTCAAAGTGTGGCGTATTCAGGTGAGTGGAATAATAGACAGCAAACAAACACACCTAAATAGTATATAATAATATATTAATTATGATTAAAACAAAATACCGAGTGCGCTAAATTTTGTAGATGCATCATTTCCATTTCATATTTCATATTTTTCTGATGGTCAATAATCATGTTGTACTCGTACTACAATAAAAACACTACAACACAAATCACATTCAATTAAAATAAAATTATTAATTCATGTATCGTGTTTCTTAACTGTGTTTTTTGTTCCTATTTTTAGTCTTTTCTTTCTACAAATTGAATAACCCACACCAATTTAAACACGAACCCATAAACAAGAAATTAAATTGAACCATAGTGAAATGAGCTTAATTTATTCATTTATTAATGGGATGAAGTAATCGTCTTCTTATTTGAAATGAAACGAGATACCAAAATAGATATGATTTTTATGGTCTCAAAGTCACTGTCGGGGGATCTGCGGAAGAAGAACAATTGTTTTAGGAAATTTTTAATTAATTTTTATACCTTTACGTTAATAAGCAACTAAGGTTTAGTAACTAAGGTCGTTTTAGTAGTTTTTTTATTAGAGCTTATCAAGATTATAAAAGTAATTAAACACTCAGAGGGGGATTTTTTATCTTTAAATAAATTCAAGAGCTTGATAAGAAATGTTTTTAAAATAAGTTTTTCAAGACTTGTTTCAGAAAAAAAAACTGCAAGATTACCAAATTGAATTAAATATTTTCTTTAGAGATCAAGTGATATTGAACATGAAACTAATTGGTTTAGTTTTGGTCGGTTGCGAAAGACAATGTATTTTCCAACCACTGAATCATCCATTAAAGACTTGATCTTAAAATACCGTGTATCAAAATGTGATCTTGATTATAATTCAGCACCGTAACCGTATTACAACAATATTAATTTTAATTAAAGTTATTTGGCGAAATTTCTTAACATCAAACCCCATAGAGCAAGGAAAAAAATTGGACTTATAAACTGATTGATCAATTGGAAACGATTAAGACATGGCTGGAATTTGAATGACAGCGCAGGGAAAGTGTCTACAGTATGTTGTGAATAAAAAAAAAGTGAGAAAGAAAGAATGGAAAACAAATCCGCAACCAAAACATATCCAAGCACCTCAGCTCTGAGGGTCATTGTCGACATTTCATCGTCATTAATTCGAGTGCATAATGCACTTTTACTTGACACCTAGAGCCATTAAAATGTGGCCATAGAGTTGAGCACTTTTTTTATTATCGGAAAGCAGATCTTTGTGTCGGAGCACACGGAGCGATTAATAAACAAATAAAACAATTAAAAGCGCGCGATCTACCTTAAGTAAATAGCGCGCGTCTCGACGGAAGATGGTGAATTTCATAAAAATTGATTTCACTTTTTGATTAAACGTTTTATGCTGGCTAGTTGTTTGCCCTCAATTGTGTGTTTGGTACAAGCGAACGAACGCATGGTTCGAGTACTGTTCCGTGAATTGAGGAAAATTGGCCGAAAGAGGCAGAAAAGCACCACCACTACATACTACACCAAAAGTGGTTAGAGTGTATCTCTATGAAAACTGATCGCGAAGCCGACAAAAGTGGCTGTGATACAGTTTAGTGATGATTTGCGCGGAGACTAGGTGTGATTTCGAGATTGGTGCAGAGGGATGAAATACTCTAGTGACTTTATATTAATCGTATTATAGTGTTTAGTTTTATTTTTTAAAAAAAACGGTGTCGTATGCAAATAGTTTAGTCATTAATGTCACCAAGGACAAGTGGACTGTTGTGTTTTGATGAAAAATTCCCCAGTAATTGACCATGGATAAAAACAATAAGAGTGTTTCTATTTTGTAATGTTCTCGGGCAGGTATGGGTTTGAAAATATTGAAAATATTATTTTAAAGAAAACAGTTTTATGTGAAAAACACAAAGAGCTTTTTAATTAGATGTGCTTTGTGAAAAGTTGTAAACTCATCATAAAAATTATCTCCTAATCAGTGAGGCTCGAGTGCTTACTTGTGTTAATTACTTTTAAAAAAATCTGTGATGTGTCCTTGTCACCAAGTGGATATTTTTCATAATTTGTCTCAGGTAATTAAGTTTTAAAGTAAATTATTTTCCCGCTAAAATAAAATATATAGTTTTTTATCTTAAAAATAACTTGTTCCGACAACAAATAAATAGAGTGAATTTATTGAAATTTATGTAAATTCCCCTGTTCTTAGAAACCCCTAGGAAGTGCGTCTGAATACAAATTACGTTAATATACCATGAACAAAAAAATACCAGAAAAGAAAACGATTACACTATAAAACTTTCTCGATTAATTGTAGGGCAAACTATACACCTTCAATTGCCAAAAGCTATTAAAACAGCCGAATTACCTAGATCCGTGAAAAAGTCGATCACTGGCGGATCATTGGCACGACCAAAACAATAAGTTCCACTGACTCAGTTGATAATCACATCACCATCAACACCAGAGCACACCCATACAAAATAGAGCTACAACGCTTAGCCTGGCCATTTTCATTCCGTTTCTTCTTTTACTCGAATTTAAATATTGAATAATGATATAAATTTTACGCTGGTTTTTTATTTATAATTGTTTTCACGTAACGGCATGGATTGATTAAGCTCCAGTTTAAGTGTTTATTGTCGTTGTTGTTATTGTACATCTATATATAGTAGTATAGTTTGGTTGGCATTTAATGATTTGAATTGATTGTTGATGGTTTTGTTTATTCGCCTCTCCTCTTCCGTTTCAAATTGATTTTGTGGATGGATCTCGTGCCATGTGAAAACGATTTGCAAAATGACAACAGAAACTAGTTTCAATTTCAGATTAATTTGCTCTAGTCTAATTGCCTTGTTATTGTATTGTGGAGATCTTGTTGCTGGCTGCTGGTGCTGTAGCTGCCAAACAGCATCGTTTCATTTCTAAAATGGCTCATTTTTCTTAATACTCTGAGTCTAGATTGATTTATTTGTTGGCTGTGAATGTTGAACAATAATACTAGTACTAAATAAATGGTGCAAAAGCCACTGTGTCTGGTCAGTGTGTGAAAATATGTGCAAAAGTTCACTGCCACCTTTTCAAATTCTTCTTTAGTATATATATATAAAAAACTTAACAATATAATAACAACAGCAAACCAACAACACCAGAAATACGTTACATTAATAAGCGCCAATGAAAGCTGGCGTGCTTTTGATTTGAATTGTTTTAAATAATACAGAACAATTACAAAACAGCCACAGAATAAATAATAAAAAAAGAGAAGAAAGAAGTAGAATTAAGATGAAACAGAGTCGAGTCTAAATCTAGATTTGTTGCATTCTAGTAATGGCCTACATGGAGATGATTGGCAATTGTTCGGCGGCCCATCATCATGGCGCAATGCCCGCGGAGCTTCTGTCTTATGATGCACGTGCCATAACCTCTGCAGAATTCCAGCAGAGGTCTGTCAGGTGAGAGATTAATTGTTTTCGGTATTTTATTAATGATTTATTTTAATTTATTTAATTTCACTTTTAAATTTAAAACGAATTACTTTTCATTTTGAATAGTGAAAAGAGTGCTTATGGTTCTTAAAATTAATTCAAATTAATTCCATCATATTAAAAGCTATTATGATAAGAGCCATTAAAATAAGAATGGAAATGGAGATTCAATTTGATAAGTATAAACTTACTTTCCTCTTTAGTATGATGCCCACCATTGGCAACAGTAGTCATTTGTCAACATTTACCGCTGGCTCGTCCTCGACGACCACCATTTCCTCTTCGGCGACCTTCTCGTCATCAACAACCCAGTCAGCCTCACTCACCGGTGCTATTTCGAATTTGAGTGTGGACGAGAAGCCGCCCGCGCTGCCCCCCAAGCGCGGATCTCGGCACTCGAGCAAATCGGGATCGAGCGGTTGTGGCCTGATGCAGCCCTCAATGTCGACCAGTTCGCCGCCGCCTAGTCCCAAAATATCGGTCACGTTGCCGAAAGAGACCTCCCCTCAGCCCCTCATCAAAAACATATCTTCCCTATCGCCGGTCATTTGTGATGTCAATTCGCCCAGTTCAAAGCACTTGGACAAGGACGATGACGTGTTTATATCGCAGCCCAATTCGTCACAGTTATACAAGCAAATGTCACAGCCTCAAAATGAGAAACAATTCACAGTTCCTGAAGATGAGATGGAGGTGGTGCTCCGAAGAGATGTCAATAAAAAGGTGAGCACAATTAATCTTTAAAAAGAACCTTCAGATTTTGGTGAAAGATATTGCAGAACAAAGACTTTGTTTTTTTTTTAATTATCTCGTTTTAAGTTAAAGTTTTATAAATCAAAAGTAAGATCATGTTTTAGTTATGTTATTATAGTGCGACCTCGGTGAACAATTATCATCAAATTGGTTTCAAATTTTGTTTTGTGAAAATGAAATTAATAAAAATTAGTTTTGGGTGATTAAGAATTATGTTTTAAATTTGAATTTATTTTAAACCGCAATTTTTTTAGATGTTGGTGTTAATATGTGTGTATTTTATTTAAAAATGCATAAAATTTTGTATAAAACGCGGTCGCTAATAGTTTTTATGCAACTAGTAATAGTAAATTTCTTTTAATTATTATAGAAATATACAAAATATTTTTAAAATAAATTCAAATATGTATATCAGTTCAACTTTCGGAATTTTGTTTACCCTCATTTTATTTGCACCAACCACTGGATTTAGAAAAACTTGATAAACCGCTGTTGATTTTTCCGGCACAAACTTTAAGATTTTAATAAAAGTTTTGACTTTCAGTTTAAGTTTCTATTTTATAACAAAATGAAGAATCGCAACAGAATTTTCTAATTCCATTACCATAATCTGTAAAAAAAGAGAGTCGAATATATAAAATGTAAGATTTTTATGTTTTGTTACATTATTTTATGCAAAAAAAAACTTTCATAAAAATTTGTTCACTTCGGTTAATTTTTTTCACGGAGCTCTTTAAAAAAACAGCTTTGACAAAAGAAATGTGAGTGCCATAATATCAATTTTATTTTACTAAAATGCATAAACATTATGAAACACGCAAGCTTTCTGTAAATTATTCGTCACGCTTGTGATTTTAAATAAAACCCTAGTGTTGAATAATGTGTTATCGACGTAGTTGTATAAACAATTACACATTTCAAATAGTGGCACTAACCGAATGGGTAGAAGTGTATAAATCTTATTTACAATATTTACAGAACAATTATTTGTTTGTTATTGTAATGTTTTTATTGTTCTACAATTGAACAGTTAACAATCAATCAACACTATAAATATTATTTAATTACACTTTAATAATTCATTTCTTCTAGGAATCGAAATCAAATCGTTTGAATTTGATGGAGGAAATGGACATTCAGAAGTATTTAGTTGTAAAGAAAGACGGTGAAGATGGACCAGACATTAAGGGGGGACACCTCGATGCACTGATTATTCATGCGACGAAAGTGGAGAAATGGAAAGGAGAGCTTTCGGACAGCGGTGAGTAAATAGAGCGATCATTAATTGGTGATTGCCCCGTTGTTGTTGTTGTTGTGTATTGACAAATTCGAATTAAAAATGTAATTGACTTTGGTTTCGATCAATTTAATTCGCTTACGATCATTGCAAAAGAGTTTGATGTGTTTTCAACAAACGGTAAGCGAGAAAAGAACTTGAAATTCCAAATTTGTTGAAAATCAGTTGAATTGAGGCCAATTGATGGAGTAATTAAATTGCGTTTTGTATATATTTTTGGACAGCATTCGGAGAGGCGTTCATCACCACTTTCAGAACGTTCATCAGTCCCTTTGAACTGCTGAAGAAGCTGACCTATAGGTACGAGATCTTCCATTGCCAAGTGATGGACCAGAAACAGAGGGCAGCGAAGGAGGCGTTTTCACTCCTGGTCAGAGTCGTCAATGATTTAACGTAAGTTTTACTTGTACGAAAACATTAGATTGTCTCACATTAAACTTCACACTTAGAGATGAAATTCTTAAATACTATAACTTTTGAAGATTCTATTTTTAATTGAAATATAACTCGTTAGAAACTCTATCGTTCTGGTTATTAACAAAAAGATGAATGATCCCAGATCTGCAGTATCCTAAATATCAGGAGTCTAAGAATTCTTCAAGTACCAAAATCACATCCTTCCAAATACCGTTAATTTGCCTCAATTAACTAGGTTTGCTTGTTTGTTAGAAAGATTTAGACAATTGTCTTATTTGAAGGTTCATTTTAGTTAATTTCCTCAGTAGATATAAAAAAAATTATAATCTTTTAAATGAATGTGAGTAGTTCAGAACAGATTATCTCCAAAAAAATGAAGAAATGGTAATTTTAAGGCAGAATAGGTGGTTTTTAAAGTACATATATGAATTAATAAATTTTAATGGTAGTTTTGTCCATATTTTCAAAGTAAATTTTCTTATTCTTAAGATTTTACTTAAACGAAATCAGGTTTTATAGACAATGGTTTTACATTTTTTCTTGTGAAAGTAGACTATATATAACAATATTGAAATATTGATCGAAAACTATATAACAATCAATAATTTTGTTATTCCGAACGATCAAAATAGACCTAAAGAAAATGTTAAGTTTCATGTGGGACAACCTAATATAATAATATTAAGAATAATACAATTTTTCCCCTAATTTATTTATTAGAATGCAAGACATTGATGAGTGCAGTTTGAAGCTGCTGATGGACTTCATATATCAATTGATCTGCAATGGAAATTTGTCAATGGCGAAAGTGCTGAGGGTACAACTAATGTCGAAAGTGAAGCAACATCCAAAGACTTATTCGAATGATCCGCTTTCGTCACGTGGCGTGACGACTAATCCGCCCAGTTTGCTCGACTTGAAATCGTCAGACATTGCCGAACAAATGACTCTCTTAGATTCGGAACTGTTTCAAAAGATTGAAATTCCAGAGGTGTTATTATGGGCCCAAGAGCAATGCGAAGAGCGATCTCCAAATTTGACCAAATTCACGGAGCACTTTAATAAGATGAGTTACTGGGCGAGAAGTCAAATTCTTAAGCAAGAGGACAGTAAAGAGAGGGAACGATATGTGATTAAATTTATCAAAATTATGAAGCACCTAAGGAAAATTAACAACTACAATTCATACCTGGCCCTATTATCAGCACTGGATTCGGCACCGATACGAAGGTATGTTGCTGGAGGTCTTTTATATAATTTATTTTGTTATATATAGTAGGGTTTCCAATAAGAATTCGAATACTTGGTACTTTATTGGCTCTTATTGGAAAACTCGATAGGAGTTGTGTGTTTGAGAAATAATATTCACTTAAAATATTCTCATCTTTTAGACTGGAATGGCACAAAACAATTACCGAGGGTTTGAAGGAATATTGTGCTCTGATCGACTCGAGTTCCAGTTTCCGAGCCTATCGACTGGCCCTAGCCGAAACCAACCCACCTTGTATCCCCTACATGTAAGTATTTTAGTATATTTATGGGAATAGTATTAAAACATCATTCCCTTCTTCTTTCAGTGGCTTAGTCCTACAGGATTTGACGTTTGTACATATAGGCAATCCCGACTATTTGACTGATGAAATTATAAATTTCTCCAAACGCTGGCAACAATATAATATTGTCGTTAATATGAAGAGATTCAAGAAGAGGTAAATTGATATGACATTTATACAATTCTATTGAAAATTCTTTACTTTTTATTAGTCAATGTCTCCTCTAGAAAGTCGTTCATATTTAAACACTGGAAACCAATTTTCCCACACACTGTTTATATAACTATTTAATACTCTTAACATATACAGTTCTAGCTATATAATAAATTGAATATTGTATTTATTTTCAGTGCTTACCCATACAAGAAGAACGAAAGAATAATCGGGTTCTTTGAGAACTTTGAGAATTACCTGGATGAAGATGCGATGTGGCAAATATCAGAAACTATAAAACCACGTGGTGGTAAAAAGTTGCAAAACTTAAAGTAGAAACAAATAAAAAAAAATAATAGTGAATGTAATAGACCTAAGAGATACTAATTTATTAAAGTGAAATTGTTGATGAAGAGGAAGAGGAAAGGCAAAGAATTGAAAATGATGTCAGATGAGGACAATAGAACAATAATTTTTGTTGAAATCTTATTTAATAAGAGAGAAGACAAAAACAAGAAATAACTGGAAGACAATGGAATTGAGGTAAATTGGAGAAATATTTTTTGAACCAAATTTATTGCTATTTTTTATTTAAGTTATTTTGAGATATTGTTTGGGGTGGGTGATTATTAAATATTGAAGAAAAAAAAACAAGAACAATGTTGAGCGTATCATAGGAAACATAGTGAATGTGCTATTGAGTGTAATAAAATAATTATAAAACATTAATAATACTTATAGAGAGCATCTTAGAGTAACCTAATTAGACACTTTTCGTCTGAATGAATTTGTAAAGCTTTATATACCTTTCATTGGCATTTATAATAGTAACCATACAAAATACAAACTACATTACTTTGGTAGGTATCATACTTTTAGTGATTAACTTGACGTGTTTAGACAAATTTATAAATATATATTTAAAAGGAATACAAATAGAATAACCAAACACACACATTCACAAATATACACAAATTGCAATCAAAAGTAATAATGTCTATGCAACGAATATTTTTCTCTCTCGGTGATTCCCCATCCAAGTTAGGCCTAGTTAAAGAAAAAAAAAACAAGCCAGAGTTTGTGAGAGTGTGGTAAAAGAAATCCGACCTAATCAACAATCTTCAACTGTCTTCTTAATTCGCTCCAAATAAAATAAAACACACTTTAGGGACAGCAGAAAAAAAACACACTATTTAAGAGTTTAATTATATTATGTGCTAAGGGCGCGATATGTTAAAATTAAACAAAAAATCAAATTTTTTACACCAAAAAGTATGAGCATGTGGAATTGTAATTTATTTTTTCTGGTTAATCGTTTTTTGTATTATTTTGTAAAATTATCTTTAAGTGAGAATATTTTTAAGACATAATTTAAATAAATTATTTTGTATAGACTTATTTAAATGAAGAAGAGAACAGTGAAAGATAAAATAAACAGATAACTATACCTGTTACATTATTCGTGTCAATAAATAAATTATTGAAATGCGTGGTTTTTTAATTTAATTATTTAAGTTTATGTGTTTAGGAAAGGTTGTGGATTTTTTTACCAATTTCATAGATGAGAAAGCTATCAGTGCAAGAAGAAAATACACTCAACGCGTTGACATTATTTTGGGTAGTTTAAAAATATCTGGTACCTCTAATTAAGTGCATATCAATAATATTGAACTCCCCCTTTAATATGTCCAGATCTATACTAAAAAAATAGGTAAAAAACAATAAAAGAAGTTAAGTTCGGTGTAGATTATACAATTTTTGGTAGAGCTTGTGCCTGGACAGGATCATGGATCCACGCTATTTTTCGACATAATCAATTTTAAAATATTTCGAACACCATTTATTGTTTTGTGAAAATAGTCATTAGCTCTTGTCAAACAACCAAAATCTGCGTGTTGTTTCCTTGCAAAAACAGTTTCATATTATAACCTTTCTTAAATATATAGTACCTAGTTTTAGCCAAAAATCTGGCTCTGGTAATTATTTGGCGTTCGAATACAAGAAATAAGAAATTTCTACATCACTGTGAATTCCTACGATTAGCAGAATCGTATATTCTGTTCTTATATCTCTGAATAATTTATAAAAAGAGTAGCCCAATTTTATGAAGATTACTGCACATTCCAGAACTTAGTTCAGTTCAGAGCTCATTGATTTTGTTGCAAGACCTTCCCTATGATTCGGTGGGTTTCACGAATAAGAACTTGTACTTCCCCAGACCTGCCAGACATAGATCGAGTACCAACGGAATATATAACGGTACACTCATTAAATCCAAACTATTTTTTAGAAGAAATTTGTCCAGAATTACAAATATGTTTTCGGCTTTCGTCTTTTCGATAATGCATTTAGTAAATAATAGATCTTCGACAATAATATATTCAGCTAAAAATCGCAAAAATCATTATTTTTTTATCTTTTCTTAAATGATGAACTTGTTTATTGTTAGGTTATGAGGCTTGCTCGCTTTTGAAATTTCCAGTGAAAAAAACCACCTAGTTTCATAGGCATAATTTGGATGGCGAAAAGACTCGTGGCGCCCCTAGATACTTTCCACGGCGCCCCAGGGTGCCGCGGCGCACAGTTTGGAAAACCCCTGCATTAGAGTGTTTTAAAACTACGAGCGTGAAGAGTATTTTAATGGAGCCCACACTTATTGAGCGTGTTTTATACAATACTTGGTGCATTTTAAATAATAAAAGTTGTTGAAATTTAAGAATATCAGCTGCTAAATTTAGTATTTATCAGAGGATAGTCCTCTGGATTAAGCGATTGATTTCCAAAGTATTTATATACTGCCGTTCCATTCCTATCTATTTTGTCTGGATAAAGCAATTGTTCGTATTAACGGTTGTTTTAATTAGAGACTTCTACTGTATTTGCAAATACACTAGAGGCTGGCTCTAGTGTTCCTACAAAACTAATTCGGTTTGTCTAAAAAATTATTATGCAAAATAATACCATGTTATCTTATATTTGAATAGATTATTAGCTCTTAATTATTTAAATTAAAATTTCAATTTATCTTATGAATAGATAAGGTTGTAGTCAAACTACTGATCTATATTTTTTACGTTTTAACAAACATCTCCTTTGATCACAAATATTAAAAAATTTTATTCCACTTTTATATTTCATTTGTTACTGATTTCCTTAGTTTTCAAAAATAAAGACTACGATTATACTAAGCGAATAAATTGCATTCGGAACAAATTACCTTTAAATTAAAATTAATATTGTGAAAATACGCATTACTTTAATATGAATTTTTATTTCAATCATAATTTAATAAACGAACATAAACGATAATGCGTTCCCAATCAAAAATAAAATGCAAATTTTAATTTATTTTTTCCTCGGCATAGCTCTGAATCCGCCTTTCCTTCTTGACTTTGAATCAATTATCAGTTGAGCTTGCCTCTTCAGATACTGTCTTGATGGGACATCACCCTCATCATCAGATGCTCCTACAAGTAAATACAGAAATGAATTATACTCCAATGAATGCAAATAAAACTTACCTGTCTGATTTGCTTGCCCAGGAGAGTTTGCAGTTATTGCCCCTGTTCCTCGATTGGCCATTAAGTTGATATAGCATGGTGGAAATGATGTCGGTTTTGATAAATCTGTGGCAACTGGGCCCTCAATCATGGACGAAGGAGATTGCAAAGGTAGTTTAATTTCTAATTCATCAGCAAGTTCATCTTCTACTCGATTACCAACTTCTAAATTGGTTTGACCGCTGGCTACAAGACCCAATTTCAAAGCCTCATGCAACATTTTTAACAATTGAAAGCTGGAGATATCTCCCTGATTGAGATCTCCAAATTCATAATCCTGGAACACTTTGCCCATTATAGGTTTTTCAGTTAGTTCATCAATCTCTCGTAGTTTTAAAAGTAGGTCTAGAAGATGATCCTTAATTGATCCAACCACTTTTCTGGTGTGCTCAGCTCCCAATTCGCAATCCGTCTGGCGCTGGATTTGATCTTGAATTTGTCCCTTAAGTTTTTCTACTTCCTCTTGGTTTCTATATTAAAATAAATATGTTTCTTTTAAAATGTTATAAGTATACTTAAAATAAACTACAAATCACACCCTAAAATAGGAAATAGAGAAAATTTCTAGATAGAAACTCGATAAAGAAAGTTGGGAATAGGAAATAAGTATGGATAGATAAAATTAAATATAGAATTGTAAGTTTATGAAGAAAGAAAGGAAAAAGAGGTTATTAGGAAAATCATAACCTAGTAAATAAACCGAGGATCATACCTGGGTATATTTAAAATAAGATCAAAGTTAAATAGAGTAGGAATAAATTATTATTTAATACGAGGGTGGGCTGAAAAGGAACAATCATCGGAAAGAAGACAATTTTCGAAAAAGCAAAGTGCTTATATTTTAGAATATTAGCTAAGCCAGTGATGGGTAAACTTTTTCAGAGGAGGGCCGGATGAAACACACAAATTAAGTTGGCGGGCCGGAAAAATGTGACATGTGACCCACTAATTTTTTAGTTTTATATCCCTCAGTATTATATACTTATATATTGTACTTAAAAATTGTTATTTTGTTCTATTTACATCGAAAATATATTTTTTCATTATGTAAAATTTACCCTATGTGGTTTTCAAAATCATGTCGTGGGCCGGATTGACCGTAGTTTGTTAGCTGCATCGCGTAATAGCCTAAAATCCGCTATATCAGAAAATACTACTCTTAACTATGACTTTATTTGCTATCCTATTGTGCCCATATTATCAACCACAATGCGTAATGAGCACAGTTTTCGATATCTATCATTACTTTATTTGAACTCAAACATTTTT
>JXOV01011999.1:0-15913 GCA_001014945.1 Clogmia albipunctata
TAAATTATTGCGGTGCCATCAAATCAGCAAAAAAGCGTGGAAAATAACATTTTTCTTTCATTATTTGTTTTATTTTAAAACCCTCATGTTTTGAATCAATTTGTTGTGTAAAAAATATAAATGAGTTGCAAAAGAAACTTATTTTAATTCTTTCTTGTTTCTTCTACGAATCAACAATGGTTACCGGTCTAGATGTACACTTGGTTTTACCCAATCAAAGTGATCAAATGTATATTCCTTTGCCAATCTCTCACAATTGACAACTGAATATCATGACTACGAATCATTATTTGTTATGATGGATTATCACCAAGAATCATCAGTTTTGACAGGTTTTTGCCACTGAAACAGAACACACACACGACGAAGAAGGCCATTCGTTCACACTCTCATCTGTATCCGTTCAATGAACAGCAGCAAATTACTAGTATTTGAAAGATCCAGTTTGTCTCTTCAATTCTATGCATTCCATCCAGTCTTGCAAAACCTGTCTCTTCGAACGAACAGCATTGACGATGCTGGTTGTTCGGCAGTTGAGGTCGGGGTATTACTTTTTATTAAGTTTTAGTGTAATCAAGTAATGAAATTCGAAAGAAAAACATTACGGTAAAAAATGGCTAATGAATAAGTGACGTTCTTTATACTCGTAACTCTGTCGACAAAACGCCTGTTGTTTCATTTGAGATTTATAAATTAAAATAAGCAAATGAGTGTAATAACCGATTTCACATGTGTATCGAACGCTATTTGGTGTAATTCTGAAAAAACCAATTAATCGATAATTAAAAAAGAAAACCGTTCGCAGCGGTTTTTTTCAAATTGTGGACACAATGGGTACAAGTAAGACAGTAGTGTGTTTTTAAGATAAGATAAGAATACTCACAACGAAACGATTATGACAACAATATGTAATTTCATTAAATTGGTGACAATTTGCGTGTAAATTTGAATTATTTCAGCACCCCGTGCAGAAAAATAAACCGTTACAGAACCAATTTGCGTGAAGAAAAGTCTTCTTATCGATACGGAATTGCACAAAATATTATTACACCCACAACAAAGCTCAAAAACTTTTTGTCAATGAAATAACAAAATTTACTGCCACTTAGTGATTACATCATGGTATGTAATATAATATTGCTCCTTTGAAACTAGTTGTAAAGAATTGTGAAATGCGGAAAAGGGAAATAACATTTACTTTTTATGAATATTAGGTCTTACCTTCTGAACTTGATTTTCCACCTACTTAAGAATTTCATTTGCGTTTCATTTTTATGCCACGATAACATGAATTTATTTCCGATCGTAAAAAAATAAATAGTTCAGTATTTAAGATGTATGCCTTTGACACTAGAATTTAAACTCATTTAAAAAATTAACCTTTTCTCAACTCAAAATAATATATATTTTTATTTCAACTAATTGTTATTACTTTTTGGGGGACTTAATTTATATTGTTGGCAAAATTAACAGACTTTGGAAAAGGAGAACGGTTTGAAACTTGGAATATTTAATTAACTCATTTATTTTAATTAAAACTGTTGAAATTGACGTATTAATTGACTGACTTTGACAGAATTTGATTTGGGATCTTTAAACGAAAATACTCGTTAATACAGATTGATTTTGATAATTGAGTCATTTAATAAATCCATTATTTAAAATAATTTATATGCTAATGAGAACAATTTCCCAACACCGAATCGTTTTTAAACTTTTGCCTTAATAATTGATTTTAGTTAATTTGTTTTTAAATGTCAAACATATTTATGGAAATTAAATAGAATTAATTCTTTTAATGGTTATTTCAATATATCTAATAAATTAAAATTATGGTACAGTTGACTTTTATTTGTCTTTAATCACGTTTTGTACACTAAATATGACTTTAAAAAACCAGCACTTTTATTAATTTTTACAAATAAGAAAACTGAATATATTTATACTTTATCAAATTTCAATTCACGGAAATTTGCATAAATTTAATCCATAAAGATTATTTTTCCCAATTCACCCTTTTGTTATTAGCCTTACGTTGTTCCATTTCTCGGTCTTTCTCTACCTGTTTTAATTGAAAATGTGTATATTTGGTATTATTTTACTGCAAAACCAAAATTAATAAGAAAAATATTGTTTCTTTTTCTATTATTAAAAGTAATAACATTTGACCTTTCTAAGGAGAATTTCAATAAATTCTATACTATATACATATTTTATTATATATAAAAATAATCAATTTTAATACTATTAGAGTAAAATAAGGAACATTTTGTTATGAGTTTAGATGCATATTTATAATTATAAAAAAGAGGATAATTTGTTTTTTAATAAGTCTATTTATCTGTAAATTTTGATAATTTTGTAACAAAAATTATTTATACAATTCTATTTAAAATTATTTACATTTTAGAGAACAATTCTTCTTCTAATACCTAATAAGTACACACGGTTTAATTACACATTATTTAATACCCACAGACAATCACAAATCGTGTAAATACACTAAATTAGTACAATGTACCAAATTAATTCTAGTTTTTAAATGTTATGGTTGTTTAAATGAGAAGAATATTATAGATACAGTGCATTTGTTTCCATGATATATCTAGCAAAACCTCGCTTTGAAGACATTATCTGTGATTGTGTGTGTTCAGACCTAAATTTTGAACTGGGTTGTCTTTTTATTTTTTAATTTATATTTCTTGAATAAATAGCAATTAAATACGCAATTTGTTTATGTTTCAAAATCGTTTTATAGGACGACTGCTTTAAAGAATTCTTTAAAAACACTAGGGCTTTTTCTTTATTAACGAAGTGTGATCTTAGTGAAAGAAATCCGACAAATTTATTTGGACGTCTGTTTCGTTTTGTATTGTTTAACTGTATTTTTGGATGATTTCACAACAAAACTCATTATAAAACTAAATATATCGTTTTTAAAGAGATGCAAATATAGGATTTTTCTTTCAAATAGAATATCACGGATTGTTTAAATTTAACGTATTAATTAAAAAATCAACGTGATATTTCTTATGTGCGAGTAAGAGAAAAAAAGATATAGTTTTCTCCAACTTCCCATATAATCAGAAAAGTAAATAAAAACAATGTGAGGGCGACATCAAAATTTTAATTTGATTTTAAGAAAATGAATGTTTTTTTTTAATTTTTGTGTTAATTTATTTTAAAATGCAAAAAATTTTGTATAAAACACGGTCCAAAAGCCATAATTAAACACTCGGGCCTTCTTTAAGGCACTCGCTACGCTCGTGGCTTTAAACAACCCTTGTATTTATTGATACCTTATCTTATCGACCTTGTTGTTTAAATAACTATTGTCGTTCTATTGCTTTTTATTATTAAAGTTTGGCCTTTACAACGGATTTTCATACAGAAGTCTATTTCATATTTAAGTGATTATTAGTCTTTTGGCAGAGTTAAATTAATCTAAAATATTGAACTATCTGTCTTTTTCCTTATTTCATTTTGGATCAGACCCGGATTATGATTCCAGAACCACCCAAATACAATTATCGTATTGTATTAGATTCTCTTAAGAATTTTTAGTAGACACATCCTTTATTTATTGTACAATAGCAGATAAATACAAGCAAAAAGATCCTCGTTATTTCTCGTTAAATGCGAATTCCATCCAAACATTGAAAACCAGTTCATCGAACAATAACTGAACTTAAATATTTTGTAGAGAAATTGAAAAAAGAAAATAATTTTAAAACGTTTAATCATGATCGAACCTTATAAGCTAATTTGTACATAGATTGAACACTTTAGGGAAACAACTCGTATATACTATAATATACATATCCTATACAACAGATTGGTTTAATTCTGAATAAGCAGAGCAATATTTTTCATTTATTATTATTAAAATAGACTATATCAAATTTTCCGTTGACTTTGTCTCCTGTTTGTCTAACACATAATTTCGTATCCAGACTACAAACAGAGGAGCTAAATTAATTCTAGTCAGGTGTTTGGATAAAATAGTGTCTTGTGTGTGTGGGATAGTTTAATCAGTGTCGGAAGGCTGATTGATTTTATTAGAATTTATTCCCGCCATAGACGAGGACGTGCCTCAACAGGTCCAAAATTCCCTCCAATCCATTTTCTTGCAAGTAAATTTGCTCTCATCCGTCACCTGAGCAAATATTACCTGACAAAATACATGCACAAGACGTGCAAATCTAAATTTGGGTTCCTAAATTGAATCCCGAGCAATTTATCGCAGACATTCGTCAACCTCATGGAAAGCCAAAGTCATGAGTGCAAGATATATTTAGTTCAACTAACATTAATTATGTTCTAATTAAATAATTGAATTGGGACAAGCTTTGAATGTTCTCTAAGACACTTTTATGTTTGATTTTAATAAGATTAGTCAGTTGTCTTCTCACATAATAGTTATTCATTTACCAAAGCTGACACGGAATCAGCATTAATTTTATGTTTAAAATATCCCGCATGTGAATAAATGACTATGTGCCTTGTATTGCAAAAGATTTTAGAAATTTAAAATAAATATATCCAAAAAACATTTTAGAAAATTAATCGATTTAATTGAAACCTAACATTTTTATCCCACAGAATGTAAATTTTTAGTTTATCCTTCACTACTTTTAGCTGATGAAATGGTTGTTTTGTTTCTGGAAGCATTTATTGTACTTGATGCAGGAAATATTTTCTCTCTTCTTGTTTTTTTACCAAAATCTTAGGTTATAAAATGATTCTTCTTAATAATATCGTTAACTGTAACTGTTTTTAAAAAAGCTAAATTTGAGAAGACAATCATTATTATTACACTGAATACTTCATATTGATCTAAAATTCAAATACTTGTTTTAATATTCTCTTTAAACGATCAACACACGTTTGAAATATTTCATTTAATAATTTATAATTTGTGTAAGGTCCAATATGATTCTTACGAATAAAGTTAGCGGATGCTCTTTTCGTTCGAATAACCGAGAATACAAAATTGTAGGAATTTAGTTCGAAATATCAAGAGATTTTGTAGGGAACTCAGGAGAGGTTCGAATTATCCAAAGTGGACTGTAATTAAATTTCTAACTTCAAAACGTCCTCATTTTTATTATTTTAAAAATTTGTTAATATATTTCAAATAATTACTGTGTTGAGTGTTCAGATATAAGAAATGAATTTTTTATTGAAACAGAACAGATATTGTTCAACCAAAATATGATCGAAAAAACTTCAAGACTTATTTTGATTGAGCAAATCCTAAATAATAAGAAAACGTTTAAAAAGATTTAAATCGGAAAATAATTAATTTTTTTATAATTTCCTAGTGCTAAATTTTTTTATCAATTTTGGCCGCAACTATCTATGTTATTTTCTTGTGTTTGGAAAAATTTTCACAATTTCAACTAATGAACGATATAATATTTATTCATATAAAAAATAATGAATTTTTAGAGTAATAATCAAAATGCAAAATATATTCAAAATATAGAAGACAATTTCTAAAGACCTGCCCTTTATATAATTTTATAATAATTTGTCAAGTTCAAAACCATTAAATACAAATTTTACAGTGTTTTATTATAATTTACTTTTAAAATATGTTCAAAATTAATTTCATTTTGATCATCTCCGTAAAACTGTCAAAATAAAACTGAATTTTCGATGATTAAATGGTCAGTTAACCAAAAGTGATCAATCTTGTTCACAATAATTAATTCATCATCTGTCCATTGTTAATAATGGACCAAACCATAGATCAATTGTTTTAAAAAAGATCTCACCCCTTTCTCTTCAACGAGCCACTCAAAAGCAATTAATCATTTCCGTAAATTGTTTTCCGGAATTGCTTTCTAAACAAGGAATGAACACAATTTGTCACTGAATAATTTATTCGACACATTTTCTTTAGCAAAGAAACCGATTCTATTCATTGTGACAAAATTATACCATTTTATTTTCAATTGAATTAACCGTGAAGATGTAGCAAAAATGTGATATCTTAAGTGCTTTTGTAAGTAAAACTATAAAACAAATTGCATTTGTTTTGTATCTGCCAGGGTATAATTGATTCCACTTAAAACTTTGCCATTTTATGAGACAAACTCAAAAGTTATTTCTCTCATTGGGAGATGCAATGCAATTAAAATGATTTATGCAACAACGAGATAAATATCAACTTCTCGTTAGATGAACTATGGCGAATGCTGAAGAAAGTTGCTTATCCACTTTTTGTACTAATTTATTTTGACTTAATTAATCGGTTAGATAAGTGAAATTGAGTTCATTAACAGTAAGTTAATTATTTGTGAGGTAGAGAAATCTGAATTTTGATACATTTATAAATAATTTGATTTTGTTTTCTAATTTGAAAACAGTCACTTACTAATTACAATTGTCTTTTTCTGTCTAAAATAAGATCTTTACAATTCTCTACAATATGTATGGATTGCTCTGAGTAATAAAAAACAAAGAAATATAATAATTATTGTATGGAATTTTAAGATTGAACTATTAGATATCAATATAGAATTCGTATTTTTCCAGAAAAGAAATATAAACAACTTAAACCCAAATTTTCTATTGAATTATTAAATTGGGAAAATTACCATAGATAAAGATAATTTTCAGAAATACGAATCCGAAAAAATAATTAAAAATGCAAGAGTTGTAGATTTTACAGTTTCTCAAAGACAGCAGATCTTTAGGCTCGATCAGAGCAGACGGACCTAAAAATTTTCCAACCAGACGCCTTCACCACAAAAATTATACTTAGATGAATTGGATTTACTACAAAATATATCATTTGAAAGTGCATATATGTGAAACCAAAAATTTCATAATGTAATATCTTAATTTATCATCTGGAAAAACTGGATATAAATTTAAAATCTGTGTATAAATTATTGAATGTGAACCAAATTAAAACATACTCAATGGAATTTTATGGTGAATTCGTCTGGTTGGAAAATTGTATGTCCGTCAATCCGCAAATTTTGAGAAGCTGTAAATTCTACAAATAGGAATTATGAAATAATTTTTTCATCTTTGATTGTCAATGGTTTAGTATAATTTATGTTTGTTTTGCTGAATTCATATACTTATATCGAACAATTTTCGAGATATTGTATATGATTA
This sequence comes from Clogmia albipunctata, assembly GCA_001014945.1. Classification (NCBI taxonomy): domain Eukaryota; kingdom Metazoa; phylum Arthropoda; class Insecta; order Diptera; family Psychodidae; genus Clogmia; species Clogmia albipunctata. The sequence goes on from JXOV01011999.1 coordinate 7,135, forward strand.
ACAGACAGTTTATTAAACATATTTCATTAAAAATGTTTTTAAAAGACTTTGGTCTATTATAGTATATTTTCAATTAAAAGAAAACGTCCCAAAAAGCCTGCTTCGGCATTAAACATGATCTCCCAGCTCAGTCGCGTCCTGGTCCATTTTGTCCCCCCATCTTAGCCGCAGGTGCCCTTTTTTCATGCCTTTGTGGGCGCCACTTTTACTTAAACTTACTGAATATTGAGCACGGTTTTGAAACACTTTGATTAATAATTTTTTAAACAATCACATCATTATTAAGTCAAGATAGATTAATTAAATCTACAAAGTCATTTATGAGAAATATGTTCCATTATGTTTCTATAACTTTCGCAAAAACTACGAACTGTTTTCATTTCCAAATAGTTTCGTGAAGCTTTAGTACAGTATTTTGTGCAATTCTTTATAGTAAAATCTAAATTTGCGTGCGTATGTCAAAAGTTTTAACAGTGTCATAGAAATTTCAATTCGATTCTTGGCTGCACTCAGGTGACAAAACTGGAAATCAACTGGAAAAACCACAACATTACCAAGTAGCTACCGTTGTGTACGTGTATGTTACTATTTCTACTAAAAGAGCGTAATTCAAAAAATGATACAAGTGTGATAAAATCTAGCAAAAGGCCAGAGTTCAAATCGATTTTTTGCCAAATTAAAAAAGGGATTTTATTTTTTACTGAAAATACATTAAAAGGACACTTTTAATATCTAACCATTTATACATTTTACCGATATTTAAATATTTATAAATAAGCAGTATTTGTAGATTTTAAAACTTCTCAAAATGAACTGGTTTTAGGAACGATCAAGGCGGACTGACATGAAATTTTCCCAACCAGACGTCTTCACCTAAAAATTTACACTAAACATATTGAACTTTTCCGAAAATTTAGTTAAATAAATCTTGAATTCTGTGCAATTTCGTTAAGTGAAAATGTATAACACATAATCTTTTGAAAGAGGATCAGTGCCATTGAGCATAATTTATGATAAATGGTTACAAGAAGAGAGATAGTGATTTTCCACGTGGTAATATTATGTAATGTGAAGACAAATTTCTTGGTTTAGATACCTTTTCGAATAAAAGAGACTATAAAAGAAATCAAAGTATAAGTTTCACCAACCAACGTAAATTTTCAGAGAACCTAATAGCCATTATTAGGACATACGAGTAATTTAAATTATTTGAGAAATTTCATAATAATATTGTAATTCGAAACAAGAATGAGCTTCTTAGAATGACAATAAACACGTTTTCTATATTAAGGAAAATTTAACATTTACATCTTTAATACATGGAAATAAGTAGAATTCATTTATAACCATGCTTATTGCTAAAGAATGTCGAGAAATGTTTTGGCCTCAAAATCAAATTACAATGTCAGATCCTTATTATCGTAAACAGGAATGTCTTCCGTATTTAAAGTTAAAAGGTTACTAACAGATTTAACCTAACAAACACTTTCATTCACAATTTATCCTTTTGTGTTTAAAAAAAATGGGTTCAATTTGGGAAAACACTTGTGAGGAATTTCGTTTCAAATATTGTCAAATGACACTATTAGAGAAAGTGTCAAGTTTATTTTGCATTAACTTTGCTATTCTCTGTTTGTGAAATCTTGCCACATTTACCACACAATGGGACGTGAAATTTGCATATTTGTGTTTTCTCGCCTAACGATTTGCAAATATTTTACGCATCATTTTGAGTCCTGAATATTTGGTGTCCATTTGCCCTTTCCTTTCACTCGGTTTTTCCCAGAATCATGGTCAAATGGTTCAGGATTTCACAATCGATATCCCTTTCCTTCGATCCCATCAATTTATTCGATTATAAATGATTCGATAAACCGAAATTTGCCAGTTACTCACTTGATTAATTGGATTCCTTCCAGAGATTATGTTATTCAACAAAGCCCACACAAGTGGAAATTAATAGCTTGACATTTAAACTAAAGTGTCTTGAACTCAATTACGATCGTTATTAACTCTCCACTTTGTTTTCTGAAATTGAAATCAATATTATTCATTAAAAGTAATTTAATACAATTCAAATATCGTTGGCAAATAATCGAATTTCATTTCAGATTATTCCCAGATAATTTTTCAAATTTCCTCGAGATCAAGTTTCTTTAAGCGCTTCTTCCTAGAAATTATGAATAAATAAAAACCACTCCTACGCAATTTAAAGTTACCTAATTTTTATAATAAACATGTCCTTTTTCTCCTAATTTTGGACCAATCTTAAATTGAATGTCCCCTCTTCAAATATATTTGTATAGGCTGGGCTTATTCATTGTGCTAAAAATATTCGGACAAAATTGTAATTAAATTATAATTGTAACTTGTTCAATGTTAATTGAAAGTGCTTTATTTAAGGATTAAACAAAAAGTTCCTTGGAGCACAGCTATTTCAATTATCATTTCCCCTGAAATTGAAACATTGTTCGAACTTAATCAAATCGTTTATTTCCATTAGAAAATTCGGGGAAAAGATTTAACTTGTAATATCCATTACTGCCTTTTGTGCTATTTTCAAAGAATTACACTTTACAAGGATAAGCCTACCCCTCAATTAGGAATAATGACAATTTCTGACGTCACTTTGTTCTCTTCATTCAAAATTCGAAACTGGAGTAATTCTGTTACTCTCTGATTTATTTGTGTTTGATTTTCTTTGCTAAAGGTAATCCCTTTCATTTTATTAGAATATTTTGAAACAATATTGATAAAGAAATACTTTATTACTTGTAAGATCTACTTATTAATAAAAATTAATATCGCCCAAAAGAAAAGTTTTTAAACAGGCCTCAGGAGTAAATTTTTAGAGTATAGTCCACGGTTTGAGATAATCCTGAAATCCGGTGGGCTAATAATTCATCGTTGATTAAAAATGAAGTTCAATTATTCAAAACGCTTTGCAACACAATTATTATTATCGTATGGTATAATATATTTCTAAATTACAGAGCAATGTCAAGCATATCAATATATCGCATAGTCTTATCATGTACTCTGTGTAGTTGAGTGAGACCGCCTTCAAGTTTCCGAGCAGGGCAATCGTTGACGATGTGGCTGATAGTTTGTTTAGGACACCCGCACGAACAGGATTTGTCCTCGCTGAACCTCTATTTCGTCATCAGGTAGTTGCACCTGCCGTGCCCAGAGCGAAACCTGTTTAAAGTTGTCCAGTATTTCCTGGGAAGATCGAATCCAGGAACAGCCACCGTCGGGTCTGTTATTAAATGTCCGTTTTGAGGAAGATCTGAGAACCAAGAATCCCTCCAGATTTGGCTCATATTAATTTGTTCCTCGTTGATCTTAAAGAAGATAGTTTTCCTCGATTTTAGTCTTGTTCTTGGGGGGTGTAACTATTCATTGTACAACAAAGATTGTTCTTCGTCTCTGAACTTGGTGAAAAATTTCGTTGCTGCTGCTTCCCATCTGATGTTTGGAGGTGCGATATTAGACAGGACTGGAAGCCATCTCAAGTCGGTGGATGCTAAAGTTCTGGAGACAAACCTCATAGACTGGTATAATTGCACGTCCACTTTATGTACGTGCGCACTATTCTTCCATACTGGTGCAGCATATTCGGCCGGCGCATAGACCAGCGCAAGAGTCACTCTTCGTAATGCGTCAGCTGAGGCTCCCCAACTAGTGCCTGCCAGGTTTTGGACGATATTTACTCTAGTAGCTAGTTTCTTGGACAGGCCGTTCAAATGGTCCTTAAATGATAGGGTTCTGTCCAGCTTTACTCCTAAGAAGACTGGGTTGGGATTATGTGTCAGCTGGACATTATTGAAATTAATGGACAGTGTTTTTTATGCTTCGCGATGGTGGAGATGGAAAGCTGACAACTCCGATTTGGCTGCGTTTGATGTCAGCCTCCAGTCTTTATAATAATCGCTCATAATATCCAGATCAGAATTCAGCGTATCTTCCAGTTCCTTAAAGGATGTGGCTTCATGAGTCAAACAAAGGTCGTCCGCATATTGTATTTTCCTTGACTGCAGCACAATAAAACAAATGTATAGGTCCAATTTTATTAAAATCTAGAAGAATTAAAAAATAAATAAGTTTCTTTTACAAAGAAACTTCATCAAGCTTAAAGGCCGGAGACTAAAATGGAAACTCATATTTGAAAATAACTCATAACTATAAATAAAAAATATTTTACGAAATATAGTAGATATAAAATATTTCACTTTGATATTTAATTCCAATAAACCTATTTTAAGAATCATTCTTTTAAAACCGAAAGATAATCGAATTTAGTTATAATTAATCTTTATTAGATCAAAGAATTTTCCTAATTAATATTTAATAATTGACATCATATAAGAATTAGTTCTGTAATCGAATATGTAATTAAAAATCCCTGATCTGGAAAGTTATCTAAAACAACATAAATTATAAATTCTATATTTAGGTCTTTAGGGTATCGGCTCACAATTTATTACATTTTTTAGTTTAATTTTTGTGATTAGAAAATGTTGAGCTTAATTATGAGATTTTTAGTTATGTTTTGTTGGTTTTAGTTTTTGAGACACACTAGGGGGCTATGACACAGTCATACAAGGAAATGCTCTATAACCGATTATTGGTCTTACGACGTCGATTAATAACCTTCCTATTATGTCCTGTCTCCGTCATTCGTCCACTCGTGAATATATTCAGAATCTAGGTTTAGAAGGGTGTTCAAATAGTCGTATGTTAGTAAGGGTTTCAATTGGTTTTTTATGTCTTATCTCGATAGAGTTTGAACCGACATAAATCCATAGAGTACAAGAATATCCTTAATTATATTCTCACACATATTTCGAAAAAGGTGACATTTAAATTATGACAATGCTTTTTATTATACAAAAATACGACATTTAAAATTTAATGGTTTATATTCAATTACTTTAGTATCACCTAAAGGAACACTCTATTTAATTATTTATTCCCTGAATGAACATCAAATTGAACAAGTTTTTGGCCTTCACCCACATATGCGTTAAAGTATCAATAATAGAAGTAATCAATAGTGCAATCGATCCGTAAGTAAGAAAATCCCATTAATAATTATTACTTTTCTAACTTAAGTGATTCTATTTTTCTATCGTGGGTTAATTTATTCAAATGAACTGAATTGTATCAAAAGTTTTTTATTAATTGAATTAATTTCAACGCGAAACAAAATACAAATAATTAAGTCGAACATGATTTTATTATTTTTTATTTTACAGTTATATTTAATCTTTGGGTAATTCCGTATCGATAAGTAGACTTTTTTTCACGCAAATTGATTCTGCAACGGTTTACTTTAGAGCACGGAGTACGGTAATAATTCAAAATTCGCACGCGAATACACAACTTAATAAAATTACATATTGTTGTCATAACCAAGTTTATTACTAAATATTTTAATTTGAAAATTTCGTTGCGAGTTGTTGTTCCACAATTTGAAAAAAAAAAACCTTGCGAACGTTTCTATTAGGAATAATCGATTAACTGGTATTTCTTTCAAAATACGTCACTCCTCTAAAGCATATTGAAGACAATAAACAAAATCTATCTCCTTTTTTGTTGGACATAATACCAGTATATAGAAATAATAAACAGTAAATAATTTTCAAAAAATATTTTACTTACTCTTACACTCTTTACACACTTACTTACTTCCTTAAAATTGGTGAGCTAATAATTTATTAATCTTGCAGTTGTATGTATTAATTCTTTATAATACTCCATATCAAAATTGCTTAGTTTTAATATTTAAAAAAATAAGCTAATACCCAAAGCCGATCAACAGAAGAAATTATTATTGTTGTGCACGTCATCGTCCTAACGGTAAAAAAAATAAATCATTTTCTTTAGTGCTTGAACTAAAGAATAGTTATTTTCAACATTGTATTGAAATTGCTTAGTTTTCAGCATCCAAGGAAGAAATTTTGTCGCCCCGAGGGCACCGGGGGTCGCAATTCTTCCGAGATGCTGAAAAGTCCAATTTCAATACAATGTTGAACAATATTTTACATTCTGAGCAAAAATAATAGCAAAAAATCGCAATTAAAGTGTGTCATCTAGTAATCATTGGAAATGACAATCATATATATTAATCAAAATTTATTATTTCGGGTAAATTTCGGGTAAAGTCTAACACCCGTTGGTTGAGGTTGAGACTACCCTTAGTTCCGTCGTGAATGTCGTGGGAATAGTTTTTTTATTTATTTATTTTTACTTGTTCCATATATTAATTCTGCTTATATTTTTTATTTAGTTTATAGCCAAATGACTAGAACCAAGCAGTTCAAATTCAAAACTACATATATATTGACGATTTGTAGGGAATTTACTGATCTTCCAAATAGTGTGGTTTGGCTTAAATACGTCGAGCCGTTTGTTGACTAGGTCACATAATAGCCTAAAAGCCCGCTGTGTCAGAAAATAGTATCCGCGATTATGACTTTATTAGCTTTCCTATTGTGCTCATATTATCATCCTCCAAGCAAAATGAGCACAGTTTTTGATAGCCATCATTACTTTATTTAAACTAAAAGAATTTTTGTACTATTTTCTCATAATTCGAAATCAAGGTTTTAAGACTTCCAAATATAGTTACTGGCTGCCTACTTTGACATAGCGACTCAACTTTTTGGGCATTAAACAATACATAATCAACTATTTAATTCTAAAAAAACCTCAAAAACTATCTCTTTCTGCCGCAATAGGAGAAAATAATTTACCTGTGGTAAAAGAATGAAACAACAAACCTGCGCCACCTAGAAACACAACATGGTAATTTCATACAAAAGCTGACTAGTGATAAACCCTCTCGAAAAACATGGTAAAATTATAATGGAATTATTTCCAGCACAATTGGAGTTTTGCTGGAATTCAAATTATATTTGTACACGAAACCAATACCAATGCAAATAAATGGTTGGAAATAAAAATTTTGGTAAAACTCAAATTTAAAGTAGGTTCACTATAAAATCTGATAACTGCCATTATTTTATTGATGACACATCTTCCGGATCCTGTTTAAAGCGTATTTTAAAGAAAAAAAACTCCCCATTTTAAATTTCATTCATTTGTCAAAGTGAGTCAATACATTTAAAACGAACAGAAGGTAAGGTTACGCAATCAGACGCAGTACAATATAGATGGATTCCATTACTTATTCCTTTTTTAAACAAGCACGGTTATCCAATTAGGAAAGGAGTTTTTGTTATTTTTGAAAAGATCTGTTTTATGAATGATTTTAAAACAAGGCCGTATACAAATTTTAATTTTAGTTAATTTGAGTCCAGAAAAAACGTCTTTATTATANCAATATAGATGGATTCCATTACTTATTCCTTTTTTAAACAAGCACGGTTATCCAATTAGGAAAGGAGTTTTTGTTATTTTTGAAAAGATCTGTTTTATGAATGATTTTAAAACAAGGCCGTATACAAATTTTAATTTTAGTTAATTTGAGTCCAGAAAAAACGTCTTTATTATAACTTTCTTTCGTTTTTGCTAATCAAATTATAAATGTTGCTTTTAGAAATTAATCCTATCCTAAGTAAAAGAAGTCCAATTGATAAGGCTAATTTTTAAGAGTAATCTTGATTAATAACGAAAAAAATGGTTTTACTTGTTAAAATGGATTTAATTGTAATTAAAATAAAATTTGTGATTGTTTTATGTATTGGAATTTCAAATAATATAAAAAAACATTCTTTTAAAAGGTCATTGATTTAAAATCAAATCCCAACATCGATAATCAATACGATTTCAAACAGATTTTGTGCGTGGTAAATCGATGTTCCTCTAATGCATTATCCTGGTAATCGCAAATAAACTTTACCAGTAATTTCCATTCCATTGGTTTCATGCCAATAAATCGTGTTTAAAATCCATGTACATACGTTTACGACATATGTTAGAATAATTATTCTGCACAAACAAACACACGTCGCATAAAATCAGTTCCACGTATTGTGAAATCCTTTGCAGAAGAGCTCGAAATAACTTGGGCAAATATTTACATTTTCATCAATTTATTTGTCATTCTACTCGTATTATTGATTTTATATATTACATTTTATCTGCAAACAAATTTCCAAGTAATGATTGCTATTGCAAATACGCCCCAAGTCCCTAAAAAGATGCAAAATCATTCATTGACTGAGAATTTGAATAAACAACCTGATTTGTTATTAACACACGCGTCACCAAAAAATATTTACATGAAGGATAAAGGGATCGTCTAAATATCTCATTTTTAAAAATGTCTTCTATGTCAATATTTTGGGACAAGTTAATCTTCATCGAGTTATTTGCTTTATTTTATGTAAGAGAGAAGATTTGTCCCGAAAAAAGTAACTATATACTTCAGCCAATGTTCTAAATCTATTTATTTATTTTTACAATTAGTCATTTACAGATGGAGCTAGTCCTATGTAAACTTGCTTCAACGTAATCAATATTTTTTTATTATAAATACTCTTCAATATTATTAATTTATTTACCCATCTCGCATTGCAAGGTTGTTACAGATTTTAAAGTTATAATCTATAATGGGTCAATTTAGACATGTTTTCCATTACCAAGAAAGAAATATCCCCCCTGCCACAATATCATATTCCCTTTTATTGTTCTCTGTATACATTTCTGGTACCAAATATAAAATGACGGATTCAGATTTTTTTTTAAACAAAAATGTGCCCTCTTAAGGTTCTGAAAATAATCATTAACCCTGCAGCGAGTACCTACATAC